>JAULBS010151313.1:0-12123 GCA_032355785.1 Symmetromphalus regularis
ATATTATTTGCATCTAAGTAATCATTTAGTCGCTTATTTAAAATTGTTGTAAATAGTTTAGAGCTACAGCATAATAACGTTATTGGTCTATAGTTCTCCGGTGCAGTGCGACTTCCTTTGTTTTTAAAAATAGGTTTAATCATACCTGTGAGCCATTCGTCTGGGAAGATATTGTTATCTAACATGGTATTAAATAGTTTAATGTAAATTGGCAACATTATATCCGCTGTGGATTTTATGTACTCGTTGACAATGTTGTCTATGCCAGGAGCTTTACCGTTTTTCAATTGTTTTATTGCATTTCTTATTTCACTTTCTTCAATTTGTCTGTCTAAAACGTCATTGTCTAATTCAATATTATTTAAAATTGTATCTAAATCTAGATCGATATCCATAGGGTCTCCTTTATTTTGTTCCTTAAAATAGTTACAAAACTCATCCAGAGAGGGAAAATTATTGTTCTGAGTAACTGGTTTAAGTAATTTATAAAAGGATTTTGTGTCGTTTAGTCGTAGATCACGCATTCGTTTTTCGACTTTGAACTTATTGTTTGCATTTTCTTTAAATATACTTTTTTTGTATGCTCTACTCGCATTAATTAGTCTCTGTTTATTTTCTACACTATTATATATACGATATGTTTTTCTTGCTCCATGATATTTTCTTCTATAAATAAGGTAAGTTGACGCGGCTGAGTCTAAAAATAGATGTTTTATGGCTTCAATTGAAACATTAACACGTGTTTGGACATTGTTGGCTTCGTTACCTAAAATGTTGGAAATATTATCAAGTACCTGTTGGTTAAAATTGCTGAGAAACTGCGGACTTTTTTCAGGTATCCAATTACGTATCTTTACATTGGTTGTATATACTGAGTTCTTATGTTTATTTGAATTTTCATTTATTCCATTTGCTAGAAACGGGTCCTGTTGACAAGTGTTAATATTAAAGGTCAAGGCGCAGTGTACATCTGAAAAAAGTGGATCAAAATCGCACACTTGAAACTGATTTAAAAAATTAAAAATATGATGACTGCCAATAATGTAATCAACGACACTGGAATCACTACAAGTTAATTTTCCAACATGTTTATCATTACCAAGTCTACCATTAGCAATGTATAATTTGTGTGATTTACATAAGTTTAAAATCCAAGTTCCATGGCTATTTATTTTCTCTGTATCTTGACTTACTCTATTAATTGGAACACCATAGGACTCTAATTTGTAAATATCATTAAAGAAGTCTACAATATCATTATCTAATTCTAAGGGGAAATGAACGTTTTCATCAATAGTGATAAAATCGGGCAAACATTTTGTTCTAGCATTGAAGTCACCTAATATCATTAGTGTGTTACCTAATTTTATAATCTGGTTTATCTGATTTTCAATAACAGTGAATGTATTTTCCTTGTAGTTCACAGGAGGGATATAGATTACACCAATAACCAACTTTTCATGCAGGCGTATACTTTCACCTTGGATAGAAAGCCAAGATACAAATTGGGATTTGTGAATGATATCAATTCCTAGGCGATAGTCCGGGCGGACCTGTATACCCACGGACTTGTATTCCGCTCACACCGGTCTGTCAATGACACAAATTTCACCTCTCAGCGTGACATAGTCAATACATTGGCAGACACTTTTTCATATAATACTTCTGCTTTTTGTTTAGATTCTGTCAAACATAAAGCTGAAGAGCAGCCTATTAACTTTACATCTGGAAATACTGAGATATACAACGAGTTATTCTCTGTTGAAGAGCTACGAGATGCTCTTTACAGATCTCTTGATACTGCAGTAGATCATGATTATATTCACTATCAGCTTCTTAAACATTTACCTGAATCATCTCTTTTGGTTCTTGTTAACATATTTGATACATTTTCCTTCAGTTTGGAGAAAGCAATTATTATTCCTATCCAACAAATCCTTCCAGCTATCGCTCTATTGCTCTTACAAGCTGTATTTGTAAAATTATGGATTGAATGGTCAATCGTAGACTCGTTTAGTTTCTTGAATCACACAACTTACTAAGTAATGAGCAGTGTGGGTTCAGATCCAAATGAAGCACGCTGGATCATCTTGTACGTTTTGAAACTTTTGTCAGGGAGGCTTACATCCTCAACCAACATTTGGTATCCATATTTTTTATACGGAGAAAGCCTATGACACAACATGGAGGTATGGTATTTTAAGGGAAGTCCATGATTTTGGCCTTTGCATTTAGATCCACAACTGTATTTGGATAAAAATCCAATTCCGGTTGTGGAGAAACAAAATTTCTGGCATCACTTTTGATAGAAAACTTTCTTTTATACCACATTTAAAATATGTGAAAAAGAAAGGCTTATAGGCTCTTAACATTTTAAAAGTTATCGGAAATACAGTGGGGAGCATACCGAAAGGTCTTGCTCCGACTATACAGATCTCTTGCGATATCAAAACTAGATTATGGATGCATTGTGTATGGGTCGGCTCGCAAGTCTTACTTGCAGATGCTCGATCCCATACACAACCAAGGGCTTCGGCTCTGTCTTGGTCCTTTTGGAACATCTCCTGTTGACAGCTTGAACACTGATGCTCACGAACCTTGTTTGGGGGCTAGACGTACAAAGCTATCTCTTCAGTAAGATAAAATCTTTACCAAAATATCCTGCTCATGACCTGGTGTTTGAAGGAAAATATGTGAAGTTGTTTCATGCGAAGTCAAATGTTATTCCTACTTTTGGCCTTCGTATCAACATAATTTTCGATGACATAATGGAAACACCTACATGTTTTGTTCTTTCACTGTGTTATATAAAACCACCTACTATTTTCTTTGACATGGTTGATTTGAAAAAAGATCGTACAATTCCACATTTCATGGAAATCAAAAACAGATTTAGTGATTTCATTCCTGTTTACACTGATGGATCACGAGATGGAAACACTGTAGCATATGCTGCAGTTTTTCCATCAAAACCAATTTCCAAGAGATTGCCAGATTCGACTTCTATTTTTTCTGCTGAACTTCGGGCAATTATTGATGCCCTGAACAAAATTAAAACTTCAGATGCACCCAACCACATAATATGAAGCTGGAACATCCCTTGATTGGGATGGTGATAAGAAAGTGTGTTTTTATCTTCTATAAAGAAAATTTTCTGTTGTGTGCCCTTTTCTGATTTTAAGTTTGAGATTAATAGTTATATATTTTAACTAACTGGCAGGGTGACTACGACAATGCGAGATCGAACTTCAAAGCCGGTCTTGGGAGATTGGCAGTTCTCCTATAGACGGTCAAGGAAGGATGAAATTGGTTTGTGTCGTTCTTGCATTGGTCATACGAATTCTACTCATATGTTTCATTTGAAAAGGGACCATCCACCTCATTGTGAGGACTGTCAGTGTATATTAACGGTGTGTCATATTTTGGTGGATTGTCCTCACCTTCAGCCTGTTAGAGATAATGTACTTGTTATTGAGGGTATGGTGCAATCATTTCGATACCATTCGTAGCTTATTATTAAGTTTTTAAAAGAGACTGGCTTTTATAGAAAATTTGTGGGGTTTTTCATGGTGTTAGTTTGTTATCAGTTAATGTATTGTGTATACGTTTTGATATTGTTGATTTGTTCGTTGGTGTATTATATGTTTGGAAAAAATATATATATGTTACAATAAATGTTGTAATTAACCATAGTGTGACCCCCAATAGCCTATGTTTACTTTTGTGCAGGGGGGGTGGGGTCCTTAAATAAATAAATGAATAAGGACCCTCGTCAGAGCCTGTTACAAATTAAAAGTTTGGTAAAAACAGCACATTTCGTAAAATCTTCACGTTTTATAAAACATGTTGATGTTTTTAATTTTATTTTTTAATGTGAATTTTGCCGGATTTTACGAAAGTAGTTGGTCAGTTTTACAAATCGAGGTGTATAATTTTACGATTCATGCGCAGTGGTTTTACGAAATTCGGTAAAACGCACATTTTTAAAAATCAAAAACTTCACTTTTTATAAAACAAAAATGATTTTACGAAATGCTCTGTTTTTATAAAACTATTTGTAACAGTCCCATCAGAAGTAGAGACAGCTGGATACGATTAGCCATATATACACTCAAACATCCCATCAACAATGCCCCCACCCACCTAGAAGTCCAACAAGGGGACATAATACTGAGGATATCTACCAGACACCTATGTCAATGATACTTGGTTGATTTACTCAGGCAATTAAAACAGTAAATCACCTGACTGGTACAACTGGTTTCTAAATTTCATATACAAATTATATGATGTTATAGATAATTATATATGTAATTCTTATTTTGTCACTGAATACATAATATGGGCTCAAACTATATAACGAAAAACTACTTTCTCGTGAAAAAAATGTTAATAGAAAGACAACTAAAATCCACACTATCCATGGGCGTAAATCCCGGGGGGATGAGGGGGCACGCCTCCCTCCCCCCCACACTTTTTGGACAGGGGGGACGCCTGTGTAATTATCCCCCCAATTTTTGCTTCGAAAAACTGAAATTAAAATGGAATTTATTGTAGTATATAAGTAATGTTTATTATATCCGTGTTGTGCATATTCTTATTATTATATGTGTAAGGTATTTATTATGAAATTATTGTAATCTTGTTATTATATCTTGTAAATTTAACAATCTTCATTTTACAATGATTTAAGCCAATTATGTAAATAAATTGCATTCTAACTACTGTTATCTTTTTCACATTTATATCATTCGAAATTACGTAAATATCGAAACCCTTACATTTAAAACATACCTGGTGGTTCTCCTTCCATAATTAAAAGTGAACATGAGTGACAGCATTGTTTTTCCCTTTTGTAACAATAGTACTGCTGACTCCTTGTTCTTACATTTTGTTTAATTTGTTCGGTGATCTCGCAGTATGCTTCATTGTCTCCATACTTACAGTCTAAAATTAAAAAATAAGATAATTTAATACAATTTAAAAAACTAACATTTCTGCTATTTAGTATAACTATTATCAGCAATGTAACAAAAACAACTTAAAATAGATCGTTATATAATACGTTTCATTTTTAAATTCCACCATATTTAATGGAGGTATCTTATTGTTTTGAATACATGTAATTAACTTTAGAACAAGTTATAGTTATACACGTTAGAAATAATGAGTGTTATTTGTTAAAGTGATCAAAACTAATTAATATTGTGTAAATAATATAGCAGCAGCTCAAAAACAGTGTTTATATTAATGCATATTTAGAAGGAAATATCTACTCAGTAAATAAAAAATAATAATTGTTTTTAATAAAATATTAAACAAAATGTCTCCTACAAATAAAATAAATAATTTTGTAAAAGAAAAGGGAAATTAATAAATAAAAATGTAACAATTAAATTTTACCTACAATCAGCCATATCTACTTTACTGTACTGAAATAGATTTTTTTTTTAAATAATTATAATTTAAAAAGAAGAATGAAAATAACAAAAACAACACAAAATGATATTTAGTTAAAGTCAGGTATACAGGGCGTTAAACATTACAATTTTATCCAAGAATTGTTCTTCAAGGCAAAAAAAAAATATAAATGTCAGCCCCTACCCTGTATCATGTCCCTTTATGGGCTCTGTGGTGAGTGAGGAGCATTGTTGATGAAACACTGAGTTTTGTAAAATTGCTAAAAACAGGCGTTCAATTTCCTTTGATGGGATCCTGAAAAGGGTCAACATCGAAGTTTTGGATTCTTCCTCATCTGAGAAAGAATCAATAACACAGAAAATGAAAAAACTAAGCCAATGTTCTCCAACCCCTGTAGGCGGCTTGTACGCACGACATGCTAAGAATTTACGCCGCCAAGCTGAACATTTTCGCAGACGGGTCCGCCATCCTCGAAAACGTCTTTCTCAGTTCTATTCGTTAATCGCTTTCTGTTATTATTACGTTATTTTCGATAGTAATGTCCATTGAGATCACACCGGCGGTGTTAACATATTTTAGCGCCATGTTAGCAACATTTCAACAACATAATAAACAATTCTGTCTTTAAAAAAGGCAGTACTACACTCTGATAATTAATATACGGCGACACGTCAATTTAATTAGCTTTGTGATGTTTTATTTATAATATTATTTTGCGTTTCTACTGTCCAAGCTTTGAAGCAAAACGTAAAAGATCAGTTATACAAAAGTTAAAAAATTAAGAATATGGGCGTTTTTTACACGGATTTCTTCTCTCTACCTGTTAACTCCGTGTATTTCAATTTTGGTGAAGCGTTTTTGGTCTTCAAATTTCAGCTAATATACGGTAATTTGTGACTTAAGATTTATAAAAACATTCCGATGCGAGAGGGGGTCTACTCGCCCCGATCGTGTCCGCCAACCCGATCCAAGAAAAGTTGGAGAACACTGTAAGCTGAAAAAACTTAGAAATGTGTCATTTGTAGAGTGCCAGATATTCTGTATGTCTTCTCAAGTCGACCTTTTTTATAAGATTCCCATCAAAGTAACGCCTCACTCTTCCTTAAACTCTTGTAAGGGGGTGATTCGGACAAGTGATTTAGAGTGAAGAAGAAATTTGAGAAGACTTACATTCACAGGATGTAACTTCTGTTAAAAAAAGAATAGATTCGTCGGTACAGTGAATTTGTGCTGACCAAAACTTTGATTTTGACTTTCAACACTAGCTGAATCAATTAAGGCCAGGGTTCTTAGTGAACCTGTTGAACCATATATTCCAAACACCTTGCGTTGTTTTTATTGTCAAGAGTTTGGACATGGTCTAGATACATGCCTAAACAAACTGACATGTGCCCGTTGTGGTCAAACTAACCAAGAGAGCTAGGCATGTAAGAGTGACATCATTTGCATCAACTCTAAGAGGACCCATTTTGTATACTCGCGAGAGTATCCAAAGTGGAGACAGGAAAAAAAGGTTTAACAGTTAAACGTTGAGAAACTATAACCATTTCCTGAAGACAGGGAGCTTGTGGAGACTACTACATTTATTAAGTTATTATAGTAGGCACATCATATGCTGTTGTAATCAGTCACAACATAAAGTATCTCAACAAACACTGAGTTGACATGGCGTTATGATGAAGCCAATTATAGAAAACTGTCATATATATTAAAAGCAAGCAGTGAAATCTCTTCTGACCGAGTCTAAAAAGGACTCTACTAAAATGAACCTGGTGTCTTTGGATTCAAAGAATCCACCACGAAAGAGGAATGCTGAGTTTCCAGGTCCTAGTATTTATTCTCAGACAGGAAAAAAAGACAATAAATCGAGGAGTAACGATGGCTGCTCGGACGGATCAAGTGAATCAGATAATGTTTAGTATCAGTCAGCAATTGTTATGATATTTTGGCTCATGCGAGTGATGATGAGAAGGAAATCTCATGTGATCACTCGCAAAACAAAAGACCACCAATGAAGCTAAAGATAACACCTGATGACAAATACGTTTATGAAGTGGAATTATCGTGAGCGTAAGCCCACTTTTTATGACTTGTCTTTAATTCAAAAACATAATCCTATTGCAGTTCTCTTCAGGAAACGTTCCTGAAGGAAACTGACAATATTCATATCAGAGGATTTAACCTCTATCATACATTTCATGATACTGATAATAGAGCTTATGGGGAGTGTTTCTATTATTGTTAATGAAAACATTGCCCATCGTTTTATTACTATAAACACTAACTTGCAAGTTGTGGCTGTTTGGGTGATTTTAATGGTCACCACATTATATGGAGATGTGAGGAAGTTAGCATTAGAGGTAAATAATTAGAAGACTTAATTCTCAAAAATTACATTATTTTATTTAATGATAAAAGTCACACATATTTTCATATTATAGATATATATATATTATTGTTACAACCATAGTTGAGTATTATATATGTACGTGTATTGGGGGTGTAAACAGGGATACTGTATATATTTTATCTTATCTTATTTACTCGCAGTGTTTGTACGGCGCCTCTTTTAACGGACAGTCAAACGTCTTGCACTTAAGGGTTAGCCCGCACGTGCAGTTAAACGGCTGACTATTCCATTTCCATCTTGCGTATACAAGAGCTGCATTTAGAGCGCATCATTCTGATTCTGACGATGACCGCTATCACTTCACCTTCCGCAGCTCTCCAGAGTTTTATGTTGGATCATGCACAGTGGTTTTACGAAATTCGGCAATTTTTAAGAAATTATTTGTAACAGGCAGACCAACAGACGACATCAACAACGTCATGTGAACACCTGCGGTCATGAACATGAAGTAAATATTCAGGGACGGAACATCTTGGGGAATGGTGGCAAAGGAGAATGCGCCCAGAGGATTAGTTATTACCATGAGAGAGGGCATGCAGTACAGACAAGGCATCCTACTGGCAACCATGGATAACGCGAATTTGTGCCGGATAACAAGGAGTGTTTTCGGAGTCCACTCTAAAGGCGCAGAATCCAGGGGACATCCCCATACCTAATGGATGTGAGCTTAGCTTAGTTCAGAGACGATGCCTGCGAACAGTTTTGTTTCAGCGCTCCAAAGCTTTTCTCTGCCCAAGAATTCGGGCACGTCCAAGAGGAACAAGACTGTGACGTTTCCTCTTCCCGTACCAGCACAGCAGGCTGTAGAAGTGAAACCCGCCCCTCTCGTTGAACTTGGACCATCCCCTTCGACGATCGTGTGTCGAAGGATCCCTCAACGGTACAGAACCTGCATGGCCAGACCGATAACTGCCTTGCTGTCCCCGTAATTGGCCACTGTGATACGTTACAAGTTCAACAATGGGACGCCCTGATCTGTCAACCTCACCAACGGCAAGACAGGGCTGATAATCACCATCTGCGACGGTGGTACTTACCGGCAATGAGTTTTCTTGAACACAATGGACGCATACACCATCTCGAGGATCATCAATACTATGTTCGAGGAATTCCTTGTCGAGGTTCTCTACGGCAAGCCCAGCTGGACTCAGTGGGACACATCCCCAAGCAGACTCGAGCTTTCTGAATCTACTCCTCGGACCGGGCCTTGCCTCCTTTCTGAGAATCACCATTTCTTAGAGTCAGACTTTAAACACACGCGTTTTTATTGGTTTACTTTTAGGATCGCGCACTTTCAAAATTCAACATTTCCTATGTTTATTTTTTTTCTAAATAGTCTGACTCACTCTTTTCGTTTTTGGGAGTAGCTCTCCAATAGTATAGCAGCTGTGCGACTATCGGATTGTACAGCAGTCCGGAGTCGCCACAATTATGCTTACCTTTCTGAAGATTACCCAGACAAAAAGGCGAGGAGGATGCCTGCCAGTGAATGTCACCAAGGGGGACTAACCCGCGAGCGAAATTTTTGTTTCCAACCGAGTTCCGGATAGACGACTTTCCTCATTAGCATACCAGCCAATCAGTGCTACTGTCTTAAAGACCTCATTGGCAAGATAGTGATCCGCTTTTGAGTTACACAATACTATAGTTTTGTATGCATTCCAATGTTATTTCTATGTCATAACACATGTAGAATTTCTCACAATATTAGAAGAGACATAGGAATAGCATTTTTAAAACGTATAATTAGTTGGCAATCATTCAGCTACAAAACATTTATGTTGACCACTAATATGTTTAGCTATGTAGCTTTAAGCCTACACCCCATGTGACGTCACTTTTTGTGCAAATCCACTAGTTATAAAATACAGGTATGCACAATTGATCCAGTTTCAACAAATTATAGCAATAATGGTATAGAGACTGGGTCAGCAGATCAACATACAGCCAATGTGCATGTTTCACTTGTATTGCTGAAGTTTATATTAATTACTGAAAACAGATCTTTCTTAACGGACTATATTAGCAAGGTCAAGGTCAAGAGTGACGTCGCGTATAAATAGTTTAATTAAATTATAGTACTATAGTATATTAACTACATTCCTTATAAATAGATTCATTCATCCATTAATCCTTATTATTTTATATTTAAATAGAAAAAGCAAAACAATAATACGAATACCAAATACAAATAGAAGTAATGTATAGAAAAAATATGTAGGTCAGGTTGATATACTTATCCAAAAATATTTTTCTCATTTGGGATGAAATTTAATTATCATGATGGATTTCAGTTATAATTAACGTTAATTAGAGTAAAGATTATATATACATGTATGTATATTTTGTAATTAAGATTTTCATATCATAACATAAATGACTTCCCATAGAAATTTGTAGACCAGTTCTTCCACGTTACTCTCGTTCCACGACCTCAGTTTACAGTGGCCATCAATAACGTACATACTGTGACAATTATTAACTGCATTTGCCGTTTGAAAGATGAGGTTCCTATTCAGCCAAACATCACATTCCTGCCCCAGTGCTTGCTTTAGATTGCCACAATGAGTGGGGGTCACTCGCAGAGCTGTCAGCTGAAACTTTAGACCTCTGTGTAAAGAGTAGAACGTCTTTCCCTGCCCTCAATCAATGACATGTACTTCTCTGTGTGTGTCGTACAAACACCACCAAGATCACTCTCTGATCTCTACACCAAGAGGTCATGGAGGATTCAACGTTTAAAGAAAAATGATACCGATGTGTGATGGTCATGAGTGCGATTCTGTGATAAGGAGTATGATGGTCAAGAGTATAATTCTGTGATATCGTGTATGATGGTCATGAGTATGATGGTCATGAGTATGATGGTCATGAGTATGACGGTCATGAATATAATTATGTGATACCGGGTATGATGGTCATGAGTATAATTCTGTGATACCGAGTATGATGGTCATGAGTATAATTCGGTGATGCCGAGTATGATGGTCAAGAGTATAATTCTGTGATACCGAGTATGATGGTCATGAGTATGATGGTCATGAGTATGGCGGTCATGAGTATAATTCTGTGATACCGAGTATGATGGTCATGAGTATAATTCTGTGATACCGAGTATGATGGTCATGAGTATAATTCTGTGATACCGGGTATGATGGTCATGAATATAATTCTGTGATACCGGGTATGATGGTCATGAGTATAATTCTGTGATACCGAGTATGATGGTCAAGAGTATAATTCTGTGATACCGAGTATGATGGTCATGAGTATAATTCTGTGATGCCGTGTATGATGGTCATGAGTATGATGGTATTCTGTGATATCGAGTATGATGGTCATGAGTATAATTATGTGATACAGAGTGTGATTGTCATGAGTATGATGGTCATGAGTATGATGATCATGAGTATAATTCTGTGATATTGAATGTGATGGTCATGAGTGTAATTCTGTTCCGTTCTAGTATTGTATCTGGGGTGTAGCCAGAGAGGGAAAACGCCGAGGCCAACCCAGACGCTGGGAACTTGAAACATGTGGATAATAGATATCAGTATAATGGCAAAAAAAATAAGAAATGGTAATTCCAGACGAGGTAAATGTCTCGTCTGCCTGGTGCTAGCTACGCTAGAGGTTATGTTCATGACAAATCGTGATGGTGAGGAACATGCGGGGGTTAATCAAACAGTTCTGGTTCTGATATTAATAAACAATCCTAGGCCTTACTGAGGACTTCCTCATTTATAAAATAGTAATTATTTCCACATAATATCCATTAGGCGTAATGCACTTGTCCAATCAATGTTGCTCATTGAATTATAATTTAACCATATTATTATATTGGGCCAACAAATTCGTTTTTATAGACTCCATCAATTCATCACCTGATTTTGTTTTGGATAGGTAAATGCTCTAGGTTGCACCATAGACTTTTGTATGCATTTCAGTGTTGTATCTATGTCATAACACCTGCTGCACAATTTCTCACAATATCAGAAAAGGCTAGCAACTGCATGTTTTAGAAGTATAATTGGTTGGTAATCATTCAGCTACAAAATCTTTAATTTTTGACCAATATCGATTTTAGCTAAGCTACCTTAAACCTACAACCCGCCTAACTTCACTTTTTCGTGCTGACCGACATGTCATAACATGCACAACGGTTCCAGTTTTCCACTAATTATAGCAATAATGGTACAAAGATTGGGTTAATAAATCAACATATAGCCAATTTGCATGTTTCACTTGTAAAAAAAATGTTCACCAGTATTGCCGTAGTTTATATTTATTAC
>JAULBS010151323.1:0-12123 GCA_032355785.1 Symmetromphalus regularis
CAACACCGTAATCAGAAATCCACCTTCATAAAATGGCGCCCATTCACAAATTTATAGTTAAATATTCATACACCAACTGCTTCACCACAAGCACATTTTACTATACAAAAAAGATAATTTTACATGTTTATATTATTGTTTACATTCACTTAAATAACTATTAACATCATTTGTTTATGTTAAATTATGAATGTGACTGGCTGATATTGACATTTAATGCAATAATTGTGAAGAATCTGCATTTTTGTTTGTAAGAAAGCAATCTTCTCATTCAGCTTTTGACGGAAAAAGCCAAACATAAAGGACGGGCTTTCCCTAAAGCTGTGTATGAATTTCGCGTTAATGAAACAGTAAATAGGTGGACAAAAGTGTTCGATTTTTATTTGAAATTTTTTTTATATTAATGACAAAGTTATACATTTGGAATTATAAGAATTGAACTTGATATTTGAGGTTCATGGAAGTATGAACCGCAAAACAGCTTTACACACTTTGATATGAACGGCTCCGCGTTAACGCGCTACGCCATTCATACAGTGTGTAAAGCGGTTTTGCAGTTCATACTTCCATGAACCTCAAACATTATCAACTGTTTATATTAATGAAGATTACCACGCAGAATTTTTTTTATACTCACGAAGATTACAACATAGATTTTTATATTCATGAAGACTGGCATACTGCAATCTTTTCACATCCATAAAGATTACCATGTAGCAACTGTTTTTATTCATGAATATTACCATGTCGAGATTTTTTATATTCATGAAGACTGGTATACTGCAATCATTTATATATTCATGAAGATTACCATGTAGCAATTGTTTTTATTCATGGAGATTACCATGTAATAACTTTTTGTATTCATGAAAATTACCAGTGACGTTTTTATATTTGTAAATATTACCATGTAGCAATTTTTTACATCCATGAAGATCAGCATATAGTATCATTTTCCATGTACCATCTTTTTATATTCATGAAGAGTACCTTGTAATGACTTGTTAAATTCATGAAGACTGGCATATAGCACATTTTTAATATTCATGACAATTACCATGTTGTAACCTTTATATTCACGAAGATTGGCATTTAAATCTTTTTACAAGTATATTTATGAGTAACTAAGTCGAGGGATTTTTCTTTGTGATTTCTGATAGAATCCAGATACATTGCCTCAGGCTAGGTTTTATCAGTATTAGATCTAAGTTTGCTGCTCTTAGATGGTGATACAGAAACAGGCAGTACGCAACAAAACATTATTAACAAAATACATTTTTTGCTTCATACTTTGCAATATGCGACTCGTCATGAATTTAGTATTGGCACTTATCTGCTTTAATGTTAATGTTGTCAAAAGAAATTCGAAATTCATTTTTGTTTCATCATAGAATTATAATTTATTGAATTGAAAACAGTTCCAAATAATATATTTTAATTATAACATCATTTTGAAACTATTTACAGTCACTTTTTTCCATGCCTCACTAGCATGAAGAGCTTTGATTCCTTGTGACCAATATTAACATAAACAACAACAAAAATGCTATCTGCCCATAGGAACTATAAGCTATACTTAGAAAATTGTTATTTTAGGTCGATGAAATGTTTTTGGCTCGAAGCAAACATTATTTATAAATACATGTACATGTACGTTCAACTGCACTTAGATATTCGTTATAAGCTTCCAGATGCTGTTATTCGGTACACCGACCGTATAAATTTCAGAAAGTACATTATATGTCAAGGGAAGTTAATACACACTGTTTAAGTTGTTTAATAGCTCATTTCCACTCATAAAATCACAATTATTTCATTGTTGTTTCTGATCATTTGAAGACTGATGACATTCAAAAATAAATGAATGTTTTAATCCATTTGATGTACTTGATGCATATATTTATATACCAGTATTCCACAAAATATCAGAGGATGAAAACAGGTCAGACCTAAAAAGAAGGGACATTGCGAGGGACCGTATAGCTTATTCACTTTATTGCAGAAATTACATGGTCAGATATATAGGACTACATGTCACATATTAGTAATATGCTGTGAGCCTTCTGCCAGATCTACCCACCCACCACTTTCTTTTCTTAACGGATTTAGAATAATATCAGTGTGAAATTCTCATCCCTGAAATAGTTAAGTTTGGTGATGGCAAATGTTTATGATTACATGACTCACAGTCACATATATAATAATTTTCTTATGTTTGTATGACTCACAGTCACATATATAATTATTTTCTTACATTTGTATGGCTCATTTAAAAATAGTTACAATGTAAGTTTGGTGATGGCAGATGTTTATGATTACATAACTCAGTCACATATATAATTATTTTCTTACGTTTGT
The DNA here is from genome assembly GCA_032355785.1 of Symmetromphalus regularis. Classification (NCBI taxonomy): domain Eukaryota; kingdom Metazoa; phylum Mollusca; class Gastropoda; order Neomphalida; family Neomphalidae; genus Symmetromphalus; species Symmetromphalus regularis. Next base: position 2,359 of record JAULBS010151323.1, read on the forward strand.
ATGACTCACAGTCACATATATAATTATTTTCTTACGTTTGTATGGCTCATTTAAAAATGCAGGAATAAGCTATTCTATAAAAACAACCATTTATATTCTCATTCTCACGTTTTAACCTTTCAAAATAACATATTAAAAATTGTTAATTGGATTCCCATTTCTTTTGTGGTTTAGTATATATAGTATATATATAGTATATATAGTATATATCACAAGTTGTGCACATGTTTGCTGCCATTGGACCATTACTGTGTCCACCCCATGAAACAAAAATATTTCAAAATGCATATTTTTTCTTTTTTGGTTGAGTATATTTAATAATAGATGTCACTACATGTTATATAGCATGTTACAACGATGAGGTTTTCTGCTTGTTAGAGATATCCAATAACAAATAAAACCTGGACTCATCTGCTGTAATGTGTATTTCGAATCTTGCAAAATATATTTTAAAATGTCTGTTATTACATGTTATAGCGTGTTGCAAAAAAATTGTTTTGAGTTTGTTAGAGATAAGAAATTCCATAAAACTAATAGACATAACTCACACACACTTATTTAGAAAGACAAGATTATTATCAAGATGGAAGATATAAAAAGGGCAGTTTTGAGGTTTAAGGACTCAGGTTTTTTTATCATCAATCCAATGAGACCTAAAAACATGCCACAGATATATCAGATAAATGAAACAGAAAAATCTCAACCTCCACTGAGGAGATCCGAACCATGACTCTCAGTTTGAGAGTCTAGCGCTCTACCAACTGCACTAATAGAGACATTTACACTGCTAGTAGGAGCACGTTATTCTAACACTACTAATTACTGGTACTTGCCCCTCTAGTGAGGGTATGGCCCAGAGCTGTAGTTCTGAACAAGTTTTTTTTAACCATGTTCTTGCTTTAACAAGATTGGATATTGTTAACACAGAAAATTGTCATGAAGAACAACCTTATCTGACACAGTCACACCATTTTGTAGTTACACTCAGTTTATTGCAACCATTATAGGCTGTTTACTTTAACAATTATGTCAATATATGACACAAAAAACCTTTGTTTAACTACATTTGTAAGTTAAATGTTGGTCTATACATGGACACACGAACATCAGCACACTGGTGAACATAGTAATGTACTCTTAATGTATTTTCTATTACCTTTCAATTGAGACACAAATAGCTACATTTCAATTGAGTCACAGGTAGCTATTTTTGAAATGAGACACAAATAGCTACCATGCTTTTGAATTGAGACACAAATAGTGCTGTCATAATAAAAACCAATTTACTATAATTACTATATTGCTTCCTCATTAAATTAAAGATGTATGTACACTAATTCTACCTTTACAGTGTATTTCAAAGATGGTTAACACTAACAGAAATATTATCTAATATGAAATAGTATTTTTAATATCAATATTCTCTGAAAGGTGTAACAGAATATTAGTTCCCCTGAATATTTGTTTCCCCAGGAAATATTCGGATGTTGAACAAATATTCCAGAATATTTGTTCCTAGAGGGAATGAATATACATGTACATGTATAAGTTCTGAGGGGAACAAATATTCTCTGACACCGGCTCCAAATCAGAGTGAGTGCTCCGCAAAGACCCAATGGGTAGATAGGTAAGCCACTTACACCAACCTATGGTCCACAACTGATTATCAAAGGCTGTGTTATGTGTTGTCCTGTAAGTGGGAAAGTAAATATAAAAGATCCCTTGCTGCTAATTAAAAGAATAACCTATGTGGTGGTAGCAGGTTTCCTCTAAAAGACCATAAGTCACAAAATACCATATTATGTCAAACAATCTTTAAATTGGTTACGGAAAAGTGCATATAAATGATCCTTTGCTGCTAATGGAAAAATGCAGCAGGTTTTCTCTGAAGACAACAAATGTTTGACATCCAGAAACGGATGATTAATATGCTCTAATGGTATCATTAAACAAAAAACTAAAACTCTAAACCCTGCAGAACACATTCATCCATTTCAAAATACAAAGAACAAAAAAAACACCATAAAACAGGATACGGCTAAAGATGACTGATGAAGTTAAATGTCCGAAATTTAACCATGAATTCTGAATCTCTTAATGAAGCTAGCTAAGTGAAAATATCAAGTCACCACATCACATTGCTACTTGGGATTCAGCAAAATATAAAGCTGATGGCATAAAATTATAACCAAAAATAATTATGAGGAATATGACAAAGAAGATTGTCAGGAATATAAACCTTTTTTTTCCATTACATTGACAAAGCAACAGAATGTTCATTTAAAAATTTGGATCATTCTGTGTAATAGCAAGACAGCCAGGAAACCGTCTTGTTTATTAAAACAATATTCTGACTCAATTTAATCAAGCCTGTGAAGCGGACGGTCATCAGATCGATCCTTCTCAATTGGCCAATTTGCAGTTTGGGCTATTTTCCATTCCAACTAATGGTCAACAACTGGTTCATCAAAGGCCATGTCATGTGCTGTCCTGTATGTGGGACAGTGCATATAAATGACCACTTGCTGCTTATTGGAAAGAGTAGCCTATGTGGCGGTAGCAGGATTACTCTAAAAATAAACATGTGAGAATGACTATATGATTGACATCCAATAGCCAATGATAAGATAAAAGTTTATGTGCTCTAAAGGCGTCGTTAAACAAAACAAACTTTGTAGTTTAATCATGATTATAATTAGGTTGTAATGACCTTATTTAATTTCTTTCTTTGACGGAAAATTTAAAATTTACTGGAATAGGTGAAAAAGTCTGCATAGCTAATTTTAGAGACCACGTTATCTGCATTCTCAATAATACAATTAAAGGAAAGGAAAGTAGATACATCTAGCAAATCGGAACTTTGTTCTTGAGTTCAGTACCGGCCTCAATAGTGCAGTGGTTAAGCTATTGGATTTGCAGCTGGTAGGTGCTAGGATCAAATCTCTCTCAATGTATGGATTTTAATTTCAGCAATGGCTTCAACCAAGTGTGTGTGCTCCGCAAGGGTCAACTGAGGCTGGTTCAGATTTGACTACATGTCAAAATTACATGTCAAAATAGTGTGTATACCACTTACACTGACCAGTGGTTTACCAAATGCTGTGATATGTGCTATCATGTCTGTTGGATAGTGCACATAAAATATCCCTTGCTGCTTATCGATAAGAGTAGCTGCACAAGTGTGGCAGCAGCGGGTTTCATCTCTTTTATAATTAATCTCTGTCCTGGACAGACAGCACAGCTTGCTGAGCTGTGTTCCCAAAACAGCATGCTTGAATCTTAATTGGATATAAGCATGAAAATAAATATAATTAATCAACCTTACAGTGAGCAAAGAGCATCTGTGGTCCAGCAGTAGAAAGTCGGACTCTCAAGCTGATGAACTGAATTGAGGCTGGCTCAGATTTGACTACATGTCAAAATAACCAAATGTTTGGTATCTAATAGTCAATGATTAACAAATCAATGTGCTCTAGTGGTGTTGTTAAACAAAGTAAACCAAAATAATAATAATAATAATAATGTGAGCAAGAGCATCACTCTTGTGTATTAACATTAATTCAATCTGTGGGAAGCAAAACGTTCTAATTTTTACTGTTGCAAGTATATTCCAACTGCTATGCTTGGAGATATTCAACAGACTGAGTACAGCCTTCGCTAACACTAACAGCATATAATGCACTGTTAGTGTTACTAAATTATGTAGAATAGACAACATCCATTATAAAAGCTATTACAGATGACACATTGTTCACATTCATTATAAGAGCCAGCCAGATGACACTGTTATAGTGTTAGGTCATGATGCTGACATTACCTTCTGCAGATATAATATACCAACTTACATGTATACTCAACCAAAAAAGGAAATATGCATGTTGAAATAATTATTTTTATGGAGTTGTCACAGTAATGCAGTTGTGGATCCAGGGGTGTGGACACCCCTCTTTTTATGTATTTTTCTTTTCTTTTTACCTTTTACAAGTAGAAGGACGTGAAAATTAACCATAACCCATCACATTTGGAAGCCCCCTTTTCAGAAATCCTGCATCTGTGACAGTAATGGTCCAATGACTGCAAACATGTGCACAACTTGTGATATTACTTCACATACACACCTCCTATCTAATTCCACAATTTCTGTCATCAATGTTGTCAAGTTTATGAAATAAATGATTATTCAGGGCTCTGGGTGGGAAATTTTATCTAGTGGTCAGTGACTCTGAGGGTCATGAACTTAATTTTACAGATTCTTCAGGGTCATTTTATTTAGTTTTAATTTGTTTTTCGGCCTGTAACAAACATTGTAAATTGAAAAGAAATCTTTTAAAGATAGAATGAGAAAGTATGAAAATATCAATTTTTCTTTCTTTCCTATTTATTTATTTATTATTATTATTATTTTTATTATTATTATAAAGTAAGGGTCAAAATAAGAAAATAGTGCACGTCACTATCACCCGGGCTCTTCGCCATGGTGCGTCAATTTCGTGATTTCACGTGTATTTGACTCGAGCCCTGACTATTGATTATATACATACTTTCTTTTTTAGTGGAGTATATGTGTATATACACTATGTGTACATTCACTGTACTGTTCATGTATGTACATGAGTACATTTGTGATCATGTTACTACAGTAGATTTGTTAAAATATAATTAACATTTTTATTGCCTACCATATTTTCAGAAATGATGGAAGACTTAATAAAACACAATAACATGATATAATATCCATCATAAGTTATGTTATATGGGAAGACATACTTCAGACATGAAATATCTTAGATGATAGTCAACAAACTTCATTTTGAATAGCAGTAACTTTCCTCCAACATCTGAAGGTTGTACAACAGAAAGGAAATGGTTTTGAAAATTTAACCAAAAAAATTAAAATGTATAATAAATTACATAACGTACGAAAACTATTTTAAATATTTTATTACAGAAAAAATATTTAGTTTTCAGTCGTGATTTTTATCTAGCTTATGCTCTATCACTTTATGAAAAGTTACAAAACTGTGTCAATGGTATACTCTAATAGGTAACAAACACAGTGATTAAAACTGCAGTTGTGTTTCTATTTTGCATTAGAAAAATGTTATAAGATGGTGAGGTGAGATTGCAGCTTTAAAAGATACATTATTGTGCATCTTCTTAACACCTATAATTCAATTCAAACCCATTCACCCTATGTGCATGGTTGACTACACTGTAATTAAATTAATTTCAACACCAATATCTAACCATCTTTGAGCATGATGAGCCCAAAATGAAAAGTTTAATGTAGTGTAAATGTTCAAATCTTTTGAAATCAGTTCAAACGAATGAAACTAAAAACAGATTGTGCTATCACCTAGAATGTAGCATAATCTAGTCATGCGCCTGACAACACACATCCACAGCTTGTGACACAACATTTTTAACACACTCATGACTAAGTTTAATTATTTAAATTTGTTCCTTAATTCTGTTAGAAGAAACTATGTGTAAATATTAAGAGAAAAAAAACATATGTGTGTAAATATCCCCATGAACATCTAATACAATGAAAGTGATATAGATGAACATCTCTATTGTCTAAAAATTCCTTTTAAATTTGTAGCTAGGTTTGGATTCAAGTGGGGCCAGAAACAACTATATATAATGTAGCTATTTTTAATTTACCATTTTGTTGATGCTGTTTTGGAGTTTTTGGTTTCTTTTTTAATGACACCACTAGAGCATATTGCTTTATTAATCATTGGCTACTGAATGTCAAACATTTAGTAATTTTGACACTAATCTTTAGAAGAAATCTACCACATTTGTCACTAGCAGAAAAGGATCTTTTATATGCACTCTCCCAAAGATAGGAGAGCACATATCACAACTTTTTATATATCAGTTGAGGTGCACTGGCTGGGACAAGAATAAACCCAATCAGAAAATAAGTACACTGTGGGCTCAATCTTATTACTAAACCACCTCAGGCACTTGTCTAGAGAATTAATAATAAATTACATAAATATTCTTCTTCTTTCCTCATGAAATTGTTAATGTTCTAAACATTAAACTTCATAACAACAGTGTCAGTGATGTAAAGGATTCCAGGGCTGGTGCAGCCATTGAAATATTGGGGGTGGGGGCAAGATTGAATAGGGGTGCTAACAGTCATTTGAAGAATGCCTACAACGTACTCAATAAATGTAAAAAGTGTTGCAAAAAAAGGGCGTCACAGATTATTAGAGGCAAATGCCTTCTTGCCCCCAAGGCTGTGCTGGCTCTGGATTTGCAATTTAATGTGTGAAGCTAAGAACAAATTCTTCAATCAATACCGGTAAATATTATTTAGGCTGATTCCACTGCAGCAGCACTGGGTCAATCTCTTAGCTGTTGCACCAGATTGATAAAAGGTTCTGCAATGACGTAAGGGAAAGGATTGTAACTCAAGCAGTAGCATGTCCACCTGTGAAGCAGTCGGTCATTGGATCGATCACTGTCTGTATACCCATTTGTAGTTTGGGCTATTTTCCATTAGAACTAGTTGTCCACAAATGGTTCATAAAAGGCTTTGGTATATGCTGTCCTATCTGTGGAAAAGCGCATATAAAAAAGCTCTTGCTGCTTATAGGAAAGAGTAGCCTATGTGGCAGCAGTGGGTTTCCTCTAAAGACATATGTCAGAATGACTGTATGTTTGACATCCAATAGCTGATGATGAGATAAAAATCAATGTGCTCTAGAGGCGTTGTTAAATAAAACAAACTTTACTTTTGCTATGACGTAACTGTAAAGTATGGTCAAACCATCTCATGCAATCACCTGTATAAAGCAGCGCTCCTTGTTAATAAGTCACCTTTATTTTCTACCATGTTGGCTTAGTGCAATATAACCTGCATCAAGCAGTCACCTGTCCTAAGACACCCATTTAGTTCTTCTGTTAATTGTTTAAGACAGGTTTGACTGTATAACTCGAATTCGATCTAAGCATCGATATTACAGTGTTCAATGTTTACATTTTTGCACCTCGGAGAGCAAGAGCCATGAAAGTAAACTTTGAGTTATTTGTTTACCCTCGGAATTTTATTGTAACGTGATAAAAAAAAAATGTGATTGAGTCGTAGGTTACACTGGTGTGAAATTTATAGCTTTTGTTAAGTATCTGACATTACGTCAATAAAACCACTTTTTTTTCCAGTTTGAAGCGTAAATTAATTCAATGATTATACGAAAAGAAAAAAAAATCCTTTTCAAGGTTTACCTTATTTGAATTTAAATTGAAAAAAAGTGTTTATCTTGTATAAACACATGAGAAACATGAACAGCCAATATATTGAGTTTTAGATATTATATTTATTTCTTATTACATACATTTATGTAGATCAAAGGAGGATGGATGATCTGTATCCATACTCCTGTATTATAGTGTGGGTTGCCTGCACCTGGGGCAAGGTAAGTATTGCGCCCCCCAAAAATGTTATGTGGCAACATTTATTTGTCCTGTCAGAGATTTTCTGTGTGATAGGGAGGGCTAAATATTTTTTTAAATTTATTATTACTACTTTATTTTTATTTCTTTAGAAATTTTGTACCCCTAAGAATTTTGCACCTGGGGCAACTGCCCGCGTGGCCCCACCCACATTATGCTGCTGCCCTACTCCAACCCACCCACACTCCAATTATATGTGAACAGAATATACAATGTATTTACATATATCTATACATTACATATTTATTTCTTATTACTTAGTTGGATCCAAGAACTCTACTCATCCACTCAGACACCAATTTATATTAAAAAAATTCCATAATATTTATAATTTAATCATAACTGTGAAGCGGTTGGTCATCTGATCAATCCTTCTCAGTAGACCCATTTGCAGTTTGGGCTATTTTTCTTTCCAACCTGTGGTCCACAACAGGTTCATCAAAGGCCGTGATATATGCTGTCCTGTCTGTGGGAAAGTGCATATGAAAGTCCCTGGCTGTTTATCGGAAAGAGTAGCTTCTGTGGCCACAGTGGGTTTCCTCTAAAGACATATGTCAGAATGACCATATGATTTACATACAAAAGCCGATGATAAGATAAAAATCAATGTGTTCTTTCTTGAGGCGTCATTAAATAAAACAAATTTTACTTTTTTTTTAGTCATAATTAAATTTGTAATCTTGTTTCCAAAATTCTTACATCCTCCCCTACATTATACACATTAGGCATTTATAATATAAGCTGATTGATGTCACATGTGAAAACAGATAATTTTGAGATGACATCAGCAAACATTAGAAGAAAAAGCTGACATGCTCTTCATGTTGCTTTGATTAAATTAAGAAGACGGCACTGTCTTTGTCATATAAAAACAGAACCAATACTGACGACAAATGATAGATAATATTAGAGATTTTGTTCTGGTTTTAAGTAATTGCCTCTTACACAATACTTTTTTTATATTTTGGATTATGGATTTTCGAACTAAGATTCCTAAGTTGCTGGACAAAATAATGATAAAATCTGTCATGATGTCAGTGTTTTGACTTGCAGAAAATCTTATTTTCAGTCATTAGATACAGGCAGTCTGCTCAACTGGCTTTGAGCAGATATTTATTTAATTAGGAAAGGAAAGGTTTGTTTGTTTAATGTCACCCAGGCACATTGTTTATTCAGCAGCTATTAAATCCATCGACACTTCATATGACTCCTTTATACCCATTATTACATAAATGTGCTTTCTAAAATGAAATGAACGTAGTCTAACATGGATTTTATTTATAAAAAAAATTATGGGAGTACTTTAGCCATTTAAATATTTTGTGATATATGGTCTTTAGAGGAAAGCTACTACCATCACATACACTACTCTTTCCAATTAGCAGCAAGAGATCTTTTATGTGCTTTCCCAGACAAGACAGTACATATCATGGCCTTTGATAAACCAGTTGTGGACCACTGGTTAGTGTAAGTGGCTTACATCCACCAACTGAGCCTTGCGGAGCACTCACTCTGTGTTGGAGCCGGTATTGAGATTAAAAATCCCATGCCTTGACTGAGATTTGATCCCTATACCTACCAGCCATGAGATCGACAGCTTAACCACTGCATCATCAAGGCTGATTTTATTTAATTAATTAAACCTTTAGATACATAGTATATATTTAAAAAAATACATATATGCAAATTATCAAGATTTAAGTTTTTCATTTTTATTTTTTCTTGCATATATCACTGGTTTTAATATAATCAGTAGACTTTTTTTTTTAAATGGACCAAACTGTAATTTAATTTTTCTTCCATTTCAAATTGCATGTTGGCCTTATAGAGAAAAAAACGAATTTATTTGTTCTTATATATTAAAAAAATGTGTTCACGTATTATGTTTACCCATTTTGTCATATATGGTGGAGATGCAGGGGGCATGTTTGAAAGTGACAATGAAAACACATTATTAACTGTGTAGCAACACATTATGCACAATGTATGAATCTGATTTATGGAAAAGTGTCTGATTTAGCGAAAAGTATCTAATTTCACATCTATTACCATGGGTTGAATATAATATTATAAATTAATTTATGCAACAATTTGGTTGAATAAAATCATTTGATTGTTTTAAAAGGAAAAGGAAAAATGAATAAAAATGTAACTGCATTCGACACTTGTTGGAAGTTATCAGTATGTTAATACATTGTACATGTTGTATGTTGATTTTTCTCATACCAAAGATGACATAAGAGGTGCCAAATCTTTCCCAGGTAATGCCATGTTGTCTTTATTGGCTTTATATAT
>JAULBS010151334.1:0-24505 GCA_032355785.1 Symmetromphalus regularis
TTTATCAATTATCATTTACTATGGAATGGGGAAACACAATAAAGTTGCAAAATGTTGATTCTTTGAGGATTTCACTAACTTGGTGGCAGACAGATTCTATAACCATACCAACATACGTTACATAGTCATAGGCCATAAGAATCCATCGGGGTGGGGGGAATGGTGAAAATAAAATTGAGAAATGATGATAATCCTCGGTGTGAAATCAAGCTTAACATGGGGAGCATAGCAAAAGTCTGATACATTGCGATAAAATGTCCACTTGAAAACACCCTCCTACTAAAGTACTTTAATTAACTTGGTATTTTCTGGGTTTATTTTTAAGTTAACCTATTCTTATCTTAAAATTAGGGTTACATTAGCTTCATTTTTCTATGTAGCTGTCACATCCAAACAATCTGTTGTTGATGTATGAGGGGTTTAGGCAGAAATCTTTTCGAACAAAGATATATTCACAGATATGTGACATAATACATATTTGTTTCTATTGCAGAGGATAGCCCAGGAGAAGGAGGAGGAATCATCTGATGATGACAACTATGTTCCTTATATTCCTATCAAGCAAAGAAAAAGATTACAGGTTTGAACTATATTCAATATAATTGATGAGAAATTGGTTAAATACATCTACCTTCATCTTTAATTTACAATTTTATCAATTAAAACCGTTTTGACTTGTAATTGCAAAATGTTATGTTATTTTTAAGCAAGAATATTTTGAGAAACACCTTGGGCGTGCAGCCATTTTGAAAGCTGAAGAAGATGAGCAAGCTAAGTCGAGTACAAATGATGAGGAGGAGGGCAAAGAAGGGGAGGAGAGGGAGAGCGTGGGACCCAAGTTTCATATCAGTCTGCTCGACCAGCACAGTGAACTCAAGAAAAAAGCAGAAGGTACAGAGTCAGTATATAGTACAGGACAGTAGCTAGGAATTTTTGTTTGGGGAGTGGGCTAATAAATTCTTGGAATGGATGAGTGCCAAAGGCACTAGGTGTGTTTGGGGATATGCCCCCCAGGAAATTTTGAATCGGGCAATCAGTTGTCAAGGGCAGTCATTGGGAAATGTAAACTCCTCAAACAGTAAAGAAGAGTATTTTCTTTTACGTTTGTTTCTATTATTTTTAACTGTTGTTTTATTTTTTGGGAGTTGGGTGGGCAACTGCTCCCCTTTCTTCACCACTAGCTATTGCCCTATAGTAGCACATCATTTTGTGAATACAATAGATCATTTGTATTTAATTTGCAAATCAATTATTATTGGTGGCTAAATACATAGATATTGCAGTTCCATGTTTTGTTGCCTTTTACCTGATTAAATAATGGAAGATTTGTTTTACTATAATTTCATTTTGAAAATCACTACTGTATTTTTGGAATAGTGGTATGGTGTATATAGATACATTTTTACAAGAAAGATTTTCTTATGATGAGATCAATTTTCTTTTGAAATGTATTTGTATTATTTCGTGTTTCTCTACAAATACTGTTGATCTCTCCATGTTATGATTTCAGCAAGAAAGGAAACAGTTCGAGAGAAGCTGTTGAAAGAAGAAGAAAAGATTTTGGAAAGTGTTGCACAAAAGAAAGGTAATAAGAAGATGCATCAGCACAAGTGTGTTTAATTGTTGTAAATTACATGATATTTAAGAAATTCACCTGTTGGTAGTGAGTGTAGTTGAGTATCTGTAAAAATTACCTCTCTTCCTATGTAATTATTTCTTGGAGAGGTATTTGTTTTATTTTTTAAATTACATTTACAGTCAAACTTGTATATATAACAACCACCCAAATGATCTACTAAATATGCTCGTTATAAACAGATGGCTTGTGTTTGTTTGTATTTAACAAATGAACAGATCTAAAATAAAAGTGTAGTTTGTAGACATTTGGCTTAAAGTAATTGTTATGATTAGGCATAATCTATGTACAGGTTCGGTGGTGTAGATTAGCAGTCATCGCCCGCGTGGGGTTCAAATTGAGTCGGGCAATTTCAGTATTGATAATCATCCGCCCAGCTGGCCACCTCAGATTTCTCTGAAGTGAACCACAAAACTGAACTCCAAACAGAGACCACGATCGCATCTCAGATTTCGTTGGCTACAAACGCCATTTTTCTCGGTAAATGCGATAGGCCTAACGTGTGAGACTACAGGTTTCCAGCCTTTTGGCTCACCCATTCTTGGCCTAGATTTTTTTGGGGGCCAGTTGGAAATTTGAGGGGGGTGGGGGCTGATTCATTTTTCTAATTTACTGGTCCGGATGGCCAGTATCTGAAAAAGGTTAATGTACACCTCTGCAGGTTGACATACATGAATTTGTTATTTGACGGGAAACATCTAAAGTGTCTTCTTTAGACATTGGCTGGTATATACAGGAGGTTGGTATATACAAGTGGTTGATATATACAGGTAACTGGTAGGCCAGTTTCAACTGTATAAACAAAATGTGTATTCCATATTTGTAAATATTACTGTTAAAATCTCAGACTAAATAGCAATACTGTGGTTACCTCCCACATGTTAATAACTGAAATTTTATCATATCCTTGCCATGTTGTCATTTCCGGAACAGCATAATGAAGATATTGCTTGAATAATGTTTTCTACTTTGCAGCATTGATGGGTGTGGCCGAGTTGGCAAAAGGCATTTCCTACACTGATCCAATCAAGACTGGGTTTGTTTGTTTGTTATACCTGAAATATATTATCAGGGTGCAACCCACCAGAGATTTTTATATGCAATAATCTCGTAACAGTAGGGAAAACATTGACTTGTAGCAAAGGGAAAAATCTTGCTATATTTAACATGTTCACGTGAACATCTTAAAGTATTTGGTTGAATTTTACCTCCAATTATAATTTAAAAACTAATACAATTAATGTGGTAAAAAATCTTTGTTCAGGAGAACAGGACTTGCCCTGCAAATAACCAAATTAGTACATTGGTAATTTTTATGCAGACTGGCAAATCAAATTTTGTAGAATTTTTATATATATCTGGCTATTCAGAATCAGTTTGGATGTAATAAGCTATATTTCTTTCAATAAGAGCAGGTTATGTGGTGATAGTAGGTTTTTGTTGTAGTCTATGTGTCACACATAAGTAGTAGCTGTTGTTTTAGGTTTCTTTTGTAGTCTATGTGTCACACATAAGTTGTAGCTGTTGTTTTAGGTTTCTTTTGTAGTCTATGTGTCACACATAAGTAGTAGCTGTTGTTTTTTCATATCATACTGTTTTTAGCTGGAAGCCACCTCGCTACATCCTGGCCATGGCCGAGAGTCGACATGAGAGAATTCGTAAGAAGATGCACATACTAGTCGAGGGTGAGGACCTCCCACCGCCAATCAAGACATTCCGTGAGATGAAGTTTCCCAAAGCCATCCTGAATGGACTCAAGAAGAAAGGAATAATCAATCCAACTCCTATTCAGATACAGGGCTTGCCAGCAGTGTAAGTCTGCAGAGTTAAAAACATGTATCCTAACAAATCAAAAAACATTATCCAGTGAATAGTAGCATGTTTTGTAGGAAACTGTGTTGTTGAAAATTATATACAGGCAGGATACTTCTCCACAAAATCACAATTCTGCGAAAAGCGAGAGAAAAATAAAATTAAAAAAAATAAAATAGAAACAGAAAACAATTCTTGCTTTTTATGTTCTCTATGCATGAATATGTGTGGTGTCAGTGTATCAGCCTAGCATTCAGGACAGACTAGCTTACATTGTGAGTTCCTTAAAATAGAAAAATTAAAACTTAGTAGCACCAATACGATTTGTCTTCTCAACACGAACTACATGTTACATCTGTAATTTGCGTTATGGATCATCCCTGTCTTAAATTAAAATGGGGGGACTAGTGATTTTTCGTGGGTACGAGGAACGTTTTAAGGCAACTAGTCCCCCAGGCGAGTGAAAATAATGTTTTAATTTCGACCCCCTTAGTGAATGAATAATTTCCAATGTAAATAATGTTTTGTAGGTTATCGGGTCGAGATATGATTGGAATAGCCTTCACTGGGTCAGGAAAGACGATAGTGTTTACCCTACCAATCATCATGTTTTGTATGGAGCAGGAAAAGAGATTGCCATTTGAAAATGGAGAAGGCCCTTATGGACTTATTATCTGCCCTTCGGTAAGTAATTCCAAACAAGTGGTTTACAACTATATACCACCCTGTTAACAAAAACTCAAATACCAACTCTCATTACTATATATATCAGGACACTATTTGAAAAAAATTGTTCTAGCTAATCTTTAGGTATTTTGAGTAATTTCTAGTAATGTTTTTTAAAAGTGGCTATTTAAATAAATTTTGATTAGACAAATACTAAAATGTTTAGCCAATTTATACAGACATTAATAAATGAATAATTTAGCTAAGAGAGTTGGCAAAGCAGACATTTGAAATCATCTTGTATTACTGCAAGTTATAAAACTGAGTTATTATTTTTGTTCACCTACTTTTCTTTATTTCAGAGAGAATTGGCAAAGCAGACATTTGAAATCATCTCGTACTACTGCAAGTTATTGGAGTGCGATGGTAGTCCATTGCTGAGAATTGTGCTGTGTATGGGAGGCACGTCTGTCAAGGAACAACTTGAAATCATCAAACGGTGAGATAAACTTTAATCTGAGGTTCAGTCCACTTCATTTAGAAATAGAAAAACATTGTACTGCTCACCTGAAAACCATTTCTGATTAGAAATTTTAAGAGAGCAGTTTTACCACTTTTTGTATTTTACTAGTTAAATGAAATGACAAATGATGGCAGTAGAAAGATTCATCACTTTCCATTTTCAGGTAAGTGATAAATGACTTGTCAGTAACATGGTTGAACTTTTGTGTTTGGGGGCATGGCAATTATTGCCTTGGATTAAGAAGACACCAAGACAATTTTGAGGACACATCACGGACACGAAGGCAAATGTGAGTTTCATATGAGGCAAGTGAGAAAAAAGGGCACAGCAATATTTGCCTTTGATAGAAGTACAATTGGCAAAGGGTGGCATGGCATATGCCTCGGTGAAATTTCCACCCCTGCATAATGCAGATAAATGGCACTGGTCTGAGATTAAATTTAGGTTTGTAATTTTTCAAGTGTGTAACAATCCAATGTCTAACCTAATTTGCTGAGTCCTATGTTATTGTTTTTATCAGCATTTGCAGAATTTTAACTTATTTTTACTAGGTGCTACATAAGCCTGCAACCATCTCTCTATCATCAGATAGAATCACATTCCAGCCAGATTTATTTCAAACTATGAACAAGAACGAACCAAGATTTTCCATGCTAGTAGATAATCAGATGATCTTTTTTCTTTGAATGAAAGTAATTATTTGCTATTACTATTTTATGTATATAAGTTTATAACTAATGTGTATGGTTTGTGTTTGATAGGGGTGTTCACATTATGGTGGCGACGCCTGGTCGGCTGATGGACATGTTAGATAAGAAGATGTTTAATCTCAATGTGTGCCGGTATTTAAGCATTGATGAGGCAGACAGGATGATTGATATGGGGTTTGAAGAAGACGTTAGAACTATTTTTTCGTATTTTAGGGTAAGTGTATAAAACTATTTCACGTTGTTTTTGCATTTTGCTTCCCACCAAGTGGTAATTCAAAGTTGAATATTTATATTTGTAAATAGAATTTTGGTCAGGAAAATTAGGCAGTTACTTTTTTTACCTCGTATTTAAGAAGGACTTTGATCGTTCTGCATATATAGGGACATTTGATATTAAAATCTAAAGAAATGTGTCTTTTTTAGAGATGAAATCTACTAGCATCATTTAAATTTTACTTTTCTGCATAGATTTTTAATTACTTGAGAAATATTGATTGATTTCAGGGTCAACGACAGACACTGTTGTTTTCTGCTACCATGCCTAAGAAGATTCAGAACTTTGCTCGCAGTGCTCTTGTGAAGCCTGTAACAGTGAATGTAGGTCGGGCCGGTGCGGCCAGCATGGATGTCATTCAGGAAGTGGAATGGGTCAAACAGGAAGCCAAAATGGTTTACATTCTGGAATGTCTGCAAAAAACTGCACCTTCCGTTAGTACATAGTTCAGCTTTGACTTCTTTTGGGGATGTAGATTTATATAAAAACCTAAAACATGGCATGGCTTCATGGATTGAGTAATGGATATTCATAGATTGAGTAATGGATTAAGTATTAGATATTGATATATTGAGTAAACTATATTCATAGCTTGAGTAATGGATATTCATAGATTGAGTATTAGATATTGATAGATTGAGTAAAATATATTCATAGCTTGAGTAATGGATATTCATAGATTGAGTATTAGATATTGATAGTTTGAGTAATAAATATTTATAGATTGAATATTAGATATTGATAGATTGAGTAAAAGATATTCATAGATTAAGTAATAGATATTCATAGATTGAGTAAAGGATATTCATAGATTGAGTAATGGATGATAGCACTAAATGAAATGTTGTTAATGAGAATGTGTCTTGTAGGTGTTAGTGTTTGCAGAGAAGAAACAGGATGTGGATGCTATTCATGAATATCTCCTGCTGAAGGGCGTCGAAGCTGTGGCTATTCATGGTGGCAAAGGTAAAACTGTAACCGAACTTATGCCATTCTTGTGATGTAAAATGTATCCAGTGGACTAAAGTAACAAGGCAGGCATGGGAATTGTATGCCCATTGGCATATATATGTGCTAGTAAAATTCACGGTATGCCTCAAGGTAAATCCTGTACACCCCAAGGCTTTGAGTAAAAAAATAAAATAAAAATTGTGTCATTGTAAGTGCAAATGGAAACAGGTTTTCTCAATTTCTGTGCACCAAAATACCCAAATTCATTTTCAGATGGGGGATTTCCCCCTTATGGGCACCCTAGGTTAGGGTTAGAGCATTGCCCCTGAACCCTATCAGGGCCTAGATATCCCTTGCATTTGGATTTTAGACTAAATACTCGCCAGCCACTTTTTCCAATTCCCATGCCTGAACAAGGAGTAAATTTGCAACTACTACTTTAATTTGCTTTTAACTTTATTTTGTTTTTAACATTATGCAAGATGGTTATTTGAGCTTTCATTTTTTTATGGAAGCCTCAGTAACCATGTGCTAAACACTGTCAAATACTGTGAATTCAGTTGTATTCACTTTTAATGGAAAATTTAATTTTCTCCCTTCCTCCTACTGTACCAATTTCTGATGATAAAAGAGAATATATAAACACAGTAGATTTTTATGTTATAATTAAGTTTAACTTTAATTTTTATAACTTACTGTCATAGTCATAGGTTTTATATGGATACTCATTAGGTAGATATATCGCAATACACGAAACCATATCATGGTATTTATTGTGCTTGGCAAGTACCAGTATATTGTTGCAACCCTAATTAATACAAGCAATTATTTTTCTGGATTAATGAGCACTTTTGCAAGATGACTACATTTGGAGATATTAATGAGGAACACCTACGGTACCTTTTTATGTAAGTGGTTTGGAATAAAACAGAATTATGACAATCTGGAAACCATGACACATGAAAGTAAAATTGATCTGTTATGTGTTTAGATCAAGAAGAAAGAAGCCGATCAATAGAGCAGTTCCGTAAGGGAGAGAAAGATGTTTTAGTTGCTACAGATGTTGCCTCAAAGGGTTTGGATTTCCCAGATATTCAGCACGTTATTAACTACGATATGCCTGACGATATTGAAAATTATGGTAAGTCTTTTAAAAAAAGACAGTTATTTATAAAAATATTTTATTAAATTTTTAAAAATATATTATATTAGTGTGGATATTGGTGATTGTAATTTTTTTTATAAAAAATGTCACGAGCATCCCTTTTTTTAAAATGATGTCCAATAGGTGACATAATAGTTGTTGATATTTTATATATGCAGATGTTGATAATGAGTGTTGATTTACATATACCATAACTGATTTTGTACATATAAATAAAGCATTTTAGTTTTACACTGGCAAAAATGAATTTGTCATAGTGTTGGGAAAACGCAACCATTATTAAAATAATAAGACTGTATTTTGCATTCATAAAAGAAAACATTTTTTTTTTTGCCTACTGCATTCAGCAAGCCCTGAAATTACTTGCGGCATTTGCCAATGCCATGGAGATTACTGTGCAGTTTTTCATTCTCCGTGTCACTTTTTTTGCTGCAGACTAAATGTTTTTCAAGGTATATCTTTTTCTTATTATTAAAAATAAAGAATACCTTATGGCTAATATTGCCATGGAAAATGCTGTGGACTCTATCTCTCCACAGTTTATTTTGCCATGAACATTTTCTTAATTGCAGGGGTAGATTCAGTTAATAACAATAACTTTGAGCAGCTGAGATAATGTTATTAAATACATGCTCCAATATAATATTGATATATTTTGTTTTTGTCTTAGTTCACAGGATTGGTCGTACAGGACGTTGCGGAAGAACTGGACTCGCCACGACATTCATAAACAAATCTGTTGGTAAGTCTCAAACAGATACTAGTCTGTCTTTCACCTCGTTCATATTTCACTAATTGAACTGTTAATAACCAAACTAAATGTTCTGTTTAATGCTGGTATTTGGCTCATTACATCTGAAATCAATCAAAATAATTCCTGTCCGGGGTATTAAGGGTATTTCCCTCCCCATTTTTGGTCAAAGTAAATGTGGAATCCTAAACATAATTACGAGTTTTCCGTATTCCAGAATTCTGGATCTGCTACTGATGGGTCCAGCAACTCACTTTGAGATTGTAGAACTGTATGTAAAATCTATAAAAGTTGATCAATGTAATTCTAGAGTCAAAACTTCTAATATTCAGATGCAATCACCCTTTTATCAGATATATTTGGCTTTTTGGACTGGGATGTAGCTCAAAAGGTAGAGTGTCCATCTGTGAACTAGTCGATCATCAGATCAATCCTTCTCAGTGGACCCCTTTGCTGTTTGGGCTATTTACCATTCCAACCAGTGGTCCACAACTGGTTCATGAAAAGCCGTGGTATCTGCTGTCCTGTCTAAAATCAATGTCAGAATGACCATATGATTAATATCCAATAGCCAATGATAAGATTAAAATCAATGTTCTCTAGAGGCGTCGTTAAATAAAACAAAATTTACTTTATTTGTCTTTTGGTTTTCATAAATAATTTTATTACACATTTGACCCAACATTTGTGGAAATTTTTGTGTCAGTCTAAAAGAATTTTAAGTTTTATGTCTGTCTTTTAGCGTCTTATCTTACATAGGTAAAACCTTTTTTTACATTTAGTGATTTAGTCATTTTTTATTTCCAGTAGTTTGGCATACGGTAATAAAGATGCTAAGCATTGTGGTTTACTACTTAAGAAAATTATACTAGGTAAAAATCATGAAAGTAAATTGGGGTTCACACTATTGTTACTTTACTTTTTTTTTTAAACATGTACTATGATATTAAAACATATCTACAATATGAACTGTAGCAGAATTAGAGCATTAACTACATGACATGTTAGTAGATGTATATAGGAAAGTAATGATTGGCATAGCCAGAAGTTAATTTGTGGAGGCATTTTATGTAGTTGGAAGCCAACTACACAGAAAACATAAATAGAATTGTAAGACTGGCAAATATAAAAGGTGGTTAGGAAAAAATTGAATATTGAAAAGCCGAATTTAATATGGTGTTTATAAAACAAATTTAGTTATGTGATCATACATAAACTGTGTATTCTCTGTGTGCTGTTCTGGTATGTTAACAGAAATATCTATATATAGACTAGTGTATTAGGTTTTAAAGGCATGTGCTAAACTATTTTTTATTATTCAGAGGAGTCGATTCTTTTGGATCTGAAACACTTGCTGATAGAAGCGAAGCAGAAAATACCTCTGTGTCTTGCTCAGCTGCAGTCGGAGAGTGAGAAATATCTCGAAATTGATGGTGTGTATAGATCACGATTCCTATTTGTGCTTTATTTTCTATGCATCGTTCTAAATCAGTTGATTTTGAATCCAGTCTTGGATTGAGAACAGGCAAGCCTTAGTTGGTGCTATATAGCAATTTCGCTTGCTCCCAAACGTCCTTATTGGCTTTAACATAAAGTGTATTTCACAGTCTATTTTCACTCAGTTTGATTTGTGGTAGCTCTATTTTAATTTGGAACTGAGAATAAATCTGAATGTCTAACCCAATCTGAAAAAAGGTTATAAGAAAGAAAAATGTATTTATAATCTATAGATAGGTTTGTTCTACTTTATAATCCACATTGTTATATTGTGAATTTTATTCTAAGAATGTTGCTCATTGAATTTTGTTTAATAATAACAGTATCGGAGCCTCTAATGTATTTGTTAATCTTACAGGCGAAGTTGGATGTTCGTATTGTGATGGACTTGGTCACAGAATTGCCGACTGTCCTAAACTGGAGGCGATGCAGATGAAACAGGCACAGGGCATTGGTCGCAGAGACTATCTGGCACATAGTAGTGCAGATTGGTAAATCTGTACATCAAAATCTCATTTCAAGGAACGACGTAAAATCGGATTCATTAATCACAAATACATCTGATGTATGTGCACAAGGAAATGATAAAATCTAGTCAGTGACAGTAGCAGACACACAAGGGTTTTTAGGGGAATTAAACCTCCCCTTTATTTTTCTAAGAAACTGTTCTCCACTTCGTGTAAAAAGAGGAAATGAGCAGAAATGGATGTTACACACGTCTCTTTATTACCATACTTATATTTTTAGGTTCCCCACATAATTTAAATAGTTGGTATTGCCTTAAAAATAGGAAACCAAAAAAATTCACCAATTAAATCTCCCTATCCCCACTTCCTTAAAACCTGTTTCTGCACCCAAGTGAGCTTCTGTGAATGGAAGTGAAAATGTTTGATCATTTTTAAAACATGCGTTTCCACGAGTGCTACCGAATTGTGATGCTGTATATTGAAAAGTTGCATAAGCAATAAATGGGTTAGGCCAAAAATGTTTTAGGTAACTCATTTCATTTTGCTGAACCCATTTACAAAATTTGGTGTTACATTACAATAATACCGACTACTTGACTGGAAACAAAATGTGTTAAACACAAATGAAATGATTGATTGCACAATTTCAAGTCCTGAAAGGCGAGTGCGTTTATGAAATTACGTAGTTACAGAGCTGTCAACCTATGACAATTCTTAATGAGCAAGAAAAAGTAAGTCGGGGTCCAGGGTGAAACACTGTTTAAGCCTCTGGAAGCTTTTTAACATACTGTTAGTGTTAGAACAAGAAAGGAAAACGGAGATCTCAGGAAGCTTTTTAACATACTGTTAGTGTTAGAACTAGAAAGGAAAACGGAGATCTCTGGAAGCTTTTTAACATACTGTTAGTGTTAGAACTAGAAAGGAAAATGGAGATCTCTGAAAGCTTTTTAATACCGTTAGTGTTAGAACAAGAAAGGAAAATGGAGATCTCTGAAAGCTTTTTAACATACTGTTAGTGTTAGAACAAGAAAGGAAAACGGAGATCTCTGGAAGCTTTTTAACATACTGTTAGTGTTAGAACAAGAAAGGAAAACGGAGATCTCTGAAAGCTTTTTAACATACTGTTAGTGTTAGAACAAGAAAGGAAAATGGAGATCTCTGGAAACTTTTTAACATACTGTTGGTGTTAGAACTAGAAAGGAAAATGGAGATCTCTGGAAACTTTTTAACATACTGTTAGTGTTAGAACTAGAAAGGAAGAGGGCAAATTACTTACTTTAGATGATGAAATGTATTTACTTTTTATGTAACATATTGCTAACACCTGTAAATTACTAGCTGGTACTGAACATAGGGCAGGTTCCATGTGCTTTATTACTAGATGAAGAATACAGAAAACCCTACATAATCAGCATATGATGATATTCAGCTCTAAAATACAAATAAATGGTGATTAAAAAAAATGTGTACATTTTATTAAAAAGCGTGATCTTTGTTACAAATGTGAGATTCTCACGCTGAATGTGGGAGTTGACAGGTATGTAGTTATCTTGGCTATTCATATTGTGAATTTTAACGTTTGAAGTCAGTTTAAAAAGCAAACCCAAAATTTATGGGTTAGCATAATGCAGTTTTATTGAAGTTATTGCATCGACTTGTATTGCTTATAACCAAGAGGATAAGAACCAGTCATGTCTGCTCACTTATTTTTTTTGTATCTACAAAGTACTGATCAAAATTTAAAATGTTAGTTCTTGCATTAGCCCATTTGTAAATTAATGGCAAGCAGAAGCAAGATTCAGTTGGTCTAGCTGAATTACAGAATGAACCTAGTTTTATTTTTGTGGTCATATTAAATTAATTAGCTGTTAACTGGTGATGTAATGATACATCTGTGAAATTCTCCTAGTTAATATTGTGGATAGATATTCCACATGTACAAGATTTGATTCACCTACAGTGGAAGTTTTTTTTTCTTATTTCATGGTTGTTTGAACTTTAAATAGTAGTTACTCTAAACAAATGTATTAACGTTCCACCTTTATGAGAGGAAATAGTGTTTGTATTACACATTTCTGTCAATTCTTTTAAGTGTTTGGGTTATACCCAGTTTGTCTTATATTACCAGAAACACGTTGGTAAGGACATGAAGATAATTTATAGAAAACTACATTTGATAATTTATATATGCTTGTAAATGCTTTAATAAAAATGTTGAATGTCATTTTGTTGTTCTTTTATATAGAATGTTTAGAAAGATTCAAGTGCACACATAAAATAACTTGTGGTGGGGGAGACAAAGGGATGTGGTATGCTTCCCTATTTACTGTTAAACTGCTAACAAATGTAGTAAATGCAGTCGGTGCAATGCAGATAATTTTGAACTTGTACACAACCCAATCATAGTATAGCATATTCAAAAATGTAAAAAAAAATACCCACTGAAGCTCTTTTAAACTGGTGGTGTATTGTGCAGAGGTAAACCACCCGTCTGAAATCAATTGGTCGTCCGTCAGTTTCTGTGGACGTATGAACCACTTCCCATTCAAGCAACTGGTCTGTCAAAGATAGGCCTACGTGCAGTGTTAACATTCACTTTGATTTTCCATGTGGCAGTAGCATCAGCGACTTGGTTCTGGTGTTTTTATAAACATACTGGCAAATGAGTACCTATAATATGGATGGACCCTGTAAGCTCAAAGTTAGTGTTTTTTTTGTATGGTTTTTTTTTAAATTAAAGTTACGATGACGACGAGATGTCGAACAAACTGTCAAGATATCAGTTTCCTCCTCAGTAATCCACATCTGGACTTTACACTTAAGGTGCATGCCATTTCCACATATTTTAATTCTTAGGAAAAACTACAAACAAGACTAACATTTTCAACAACAAACAAAATGGACAATAGTACTTATCTTTATTGCTTCAGCATTCTGACATTGGGTCGAGACTACTTGCACAGGGAAATACAAGCTAATGGGAAGATTCACTTGAACCGTTACACACTGGGCAAATAGCCTCACCAACTACAATATGGACACTGCCAAATTCCATTAAGTACATACACATGAAGTATCACCTTGGTCCAAACACATTATCACATAGGCTTTGTTCCTGTATTTACATGAACAATACTGTTATAACAATCTCAAGGTGCTGGCAAACAAAACTATATGAATTGTTAAGTCGACAATAGACATCACAATGGTTTTTGAGCAACAAGATTCTTACAGACCACCCCCATCTCAACATTAAAATAGTTTGATCCAACAATAAACACACACAGCAACACTTTTGTTCAGTTAATGACAATACATTTATGTGTTTTTCCCCATTTAATTTTTTTTTTTACACAACGAATATAAGGAGTACATGTATAAGGAAACAAACTTATAAAATATATATAATGTAAATCATTAAATTAATGCGAGCTAGAAATTAATGTCAAAAATGTGATGACTACATGTACACAGATGCAATAATTGACACTTTAATTTTGTCCACACCATAAACGGTTTTAAAAATATAAGAATTAATAAAAATATGCATTATGGGGCAACCCCATCACATTAATTACATGATTTACAGTATATATTTCAGTCTACATGGAACTTGTTGATTGTCTTGATTTCAATAAATCAAATGCATTAAAGACAAAGATTTTTGTGCAGTCCATTTAAGTTCAGATTCGTTGAATTCAAATAACTTGTAACATATGACAGAGCAAACTGTGTTTGCAATAACAATAATGATTAGACTATAATCAATGGAGTATATGAAATGAGACTTTCTGAAAATGAAAAATATATAAAATTTTCAATAATTCTAATTCATTCAGGATGAAACAATGGAATTTAATATTTTTCACAATTAATGATTTCAGGGTTAAAAACTGCTTCGACCAGACATATAGCCAGTTCTTACACTACAAATCAAAATTATACCCAATTATTACTATTTTTTTTAAAGATTCGTTAAAAAAAACAACCTCCCCCACCACCACCTGGAATGGAAATGTTATTGCCATTAT
Source organism: Symmetromphalus regularis (assembly GCA_032355785.1). Taxonomy (NCBI): domain Eukaryota; kingdom Metazoa; phylum Mollusca; class Gastropoda; order Neomphalida; family Neomphalidae; genus Symmetromphalus; species Symmetromphalus regularis. The sequence continues at coordinate 14,484 of JAULBS010151334.1, forward strand.
GATGATTAATTATAAAAAGTAAATTCTGAATAAGACTGAAATTAGTTGAGCCTCACAACATTATTACACAACATCTACATGTAGATCATACCTACATGTATCTGCTAAGCAGGTCTAATCTGTTATAATCCGATTCAAGTCAGCCCATATTTAGATTTTTAAAATCTATTAAATGGAACTTATCAACATTTATCAAGTGTAACTGTTTATATATAATAAGTCATCATAATGCCAATACTTTTCATTTCAGGTACTTTATAGTGAATCATGTGCAATAAGAAATGTTTGGATACAATTCTGATTCACAGGCTGTTTTGTTCATAATGGTATGCAAACAATTACTAGCTTAACAATTAGTATTCAATTAACATTTTGCAGTGATCTATTCGCTAGATGATTAATGGTCATGTCTATTTGGGTCAATTCGGCAAATGGTTGAGAAAAATTGATTAGTAAAATAAAGATATTCAACATGGATAAACATTCTGAAAGAATTTTTTTTTTAATTATCAGGAATATCATTAAACTGAAACTCAATGCTGATCCTTGTAAAAAAAAAATAGAGCTCTATCATGTATAATAGACACCCCACCCCTTCTAATAACTGATAATCATAATTTTAATGTGACCAATTGTACCAAACCAACTTTTAACGAGGAAAATAAAAATAAAATAGAATACTCTGGGCCTAAATATTTCAACATATATCTATTTATAATATAGAGTATCTTCAAGACCAGAAAAGCTCAAAATACTTTGAATTTCATCAATACTTCAGTACTTTAACAGTGATAATGAACTGGTCCATTCTGTTACATGGAATGTTAACTTCTAAATGTATATGAAACTACAATATATAATACTAATATTCTCTAATAGTTTTGTAACAAAATTTCATTTATTGCACTATCAGGGAATGTACCAAAACCACTGGGCATGCTAAGGTTGCTTTGATATACTGATATATATGTAGCAATATGTAGTTATTATAATATTGGTTAACTTGGTTAAGAAATATTCAAAACCGAACTTGAAATTGATGGAAAATAATAACTTAAGTTCCCCAAAATGTGCATCATATATAGGACATGAGTAAATAATAAATTTTAAGCTCTTGACTTTCTATAAACATGTTTGAGAAGTATGTTGTGTTCAACTACCTGCAAGTCCTGATACCCAAAATGTATTATTGATCCCTGTAATTCTATTGTTGCTTGACAATGGGTTCAATAGTACAAGAAGGGATACTAAGTTTCTTCTTCCTATCCAAGAATAAAAACAAATTTTAAGACCTGTCTCAAAATCAAAATTAGTTTAGATATTTTAGACAACTATATCTAGTTCTTTTAGATTACAGTTAATTAAAAACTGATCTCATCTGTTGCTCAGTTTACAAAAAACTTCCAAAATTAAGTCTCAACACATTTCCATCAGAATGAATTAATCACTAACAGTAAAGTGAACATACATTGCAGGTGCACACATGTATCATGTTCCAACAGTCACAAGGACAATCTTTAGTTCTTAGAAACAGATGCAGACACTTTTTAGGTTTATCTCAACAGCAAAAAAATAGAAAATTAAAGCATTACATTTCATGGTATAATATTGCATTTAGATCTATAATTTCCAAGAGAGTGCAAACAAATGTATCTGCCACTGTTCATCAAATTGTTGTTTTCAGCAATACAATAATGAAGTTAAAGTGAACAATGAAAAAACACTTGATTCTGCATTTTCTAGAGTTTATAAAATATTTTCTTGAACTTATAGTACTTTCCTACCATCTGCAATTACATTAGTTGGAGATAAATCATGCCAAGTATATTGTTTATATATTGTCCTAGACAGAAGTAATCAAACTGTCTTGCTGACTAGAAATGTAGCATTCAAGAATTATTTTCGGATGAATGAACAAATATTAACAACACAGCACATCTATTTGACTTATTTAACCAAATTTTGACCTAGAGTTCCATAAAACATGCACATATACATCCTCACAATGTCAAGGGACCAGATAAATAGTTCATAAAAACCATGGCTGCTTAATGCGCCACCTATACAATTTTTTTTTGGTCATAATCATGCTTAAAAATATTATCCAATCAGACTGCTAATTTTGTAAGTAAGACAGTCCGACAACCGTCATGTTGCCGTGGAAAATACCCAACTCTTCGTGTAGTTGCTTTTTCAGTGAAACATCACTGTATATAAAGTGTCTGTTCGTCTTTGGTAACAATTCCTTACGAAGAAGGCAACTGTCATTATTTTGAATTATCTTTGAAACTGACATTTCTGATAACCACTGTATTTCCATTATTTTTCTTCTCTGCCTTTCATTATTTATATCGATAAGGTGAAGTTGATGCATTAAAAGCTGAACTGTGATTGGATGCCTCTCTGGATGCGAAGCATCCAATCAAAAAATGTTTTCTCTGTCCAGGTTTTTATTAACTATATTTGTCAGGGGTCCCATGGACTCGAATGACCCCTAACATTGGAGGATGGCAAGTATATAACAGGATAAAAACATCTACAACTATACATGTATGTCATTTATAGTCATTAGGAATGTATCAATGTTATAATATATTTAACGTAATAATGCAATTTTAAGGAACAGCTAAAAATGAAAAGTAATAAAGAAAAAAAAAATGTTTGGGAATATACAGAATATTTTTTTAGTTAAGATCACAAAAATATTTGTATTTAATTTATTTTTATATATACAAATTTCAGACAATGACATGTTTTTAGTAGGCCAAAGTATTGATTGCAATTTCAACAACCCATCTGCAGTATTGAAGATATATTTCAACAACTCTTACAAATAACTTAATTTATTCTTTATCAGAAATACAAACCTAAAGTAGCAGATTAAAAAAAAAAAATGTCCAATATGAATTGTTATTAAAATATAAGAACCGATAATTAATGATGCCAGCACCCACCAGTTAGAAGAGGCCATATTTAAAAAAAATTCTCTGGTTGGTTGTTAACTTGTTAAATACATTTTAAATAATAAAACATCAACTGTAACGTGTAAAACATTACTATGGTACCTATAATTTGTAAATATACTGTGGCAAAATAAATTGAAGGTCACCTACTAAATAGTAACTGCTTGGAAGACTTCCAGTTTGACAGATAAGATTAATGCAATGTTAGAAATGAGATGAAGGTTACGACTAGACAACACACAGCACATTAGGTTTTCATGTAAACCATCATATTGTTGATGAGACATGAGCTGTCAAACATGGATGTATATGACAAACACCGATTCAGTATGTTTTCATGGATATCCACTTTTGTTTCTCTCTCTAAAAGAACATGTAATTCTATTTTATGACATTGCTAATAGCCAGGGGGCAGATGCTGAGGATTTACTGGCAGAAAATGGTGCCATTCAGTCAAATGTTCATATTGCCACCATACACTACAAAAATGCACAGGAAACAGGTGATTGGAGTGATGAGTAGTGTCCCCCAGTGCTTCACCTGGATTCACACCAGATATTATCTCCCATCATATAGACATGCAAAACTCCCTGTAGTCCCACCTGTAACAGCCCTAATGTAATCTAAGGACAAACAAATCCATACATCACAAATGTTAAAATAATTAAAGCTAGAGGTTGATGATCAACATATTTTTAAGGCTACAATGTTTACAGATGTTAACGTGTATAATGAGGTCAGTTTGTCAGCTATGCCAGATATTGCCTTGGGCACATTTTTAGTTAACATGTAAATATATCGGATACAAAAACAAGAATGCCGATAGATGTATTCTAATAAAACAAAGTGAACTGTAGCTACAAAGAAAATAAAAATAATCTAAAAATAAAATTTAAACTGAAAATGCCAGTTTATTACAGAAATTAAAAGCAGGATTTTTGTGTAAATACCCATTTTTGTAACATTTTATAAATGTTATGCTTCTACAGTGTTCCAGTAAATATGAGAAAACAGCCATTCATTATGGGCCAATAAAATTAACTAAAATTCACTAGCCAAGACTGAAAGCCAATTAATTTGGTTAACACTCCCTTGTCCGACATGAAGCAGTTTCAGCCCTGTGTACTTTTTATATTTGGATGGATGCACATTTGTTTCATTTTTAGTTTGTTTACCCATCATCTATAAACTGCAAAACCCCCAATAGCTGGTATTTATTTTTTGGAGTTGTGACAGAAATATTTGTTTCTGTAAACATTGCAGTTTGAAGATATTTTATTAGCTCAAACACTCTGTATTATAACAAATGAAAACTTTTTACTGTACTGTACCAATAACCAATTTTCAACTTCAAATACGGTTACACTAAATGATCACACTATTTTAACAAATGAACAAAATGTATCCACAATTTTCTTTCTCAGTATATTAAAATATGTGTTGCAAACTTTCACTGACATAGAAACAATTTATTAATACAATACAAAAGGCACAAAACAAATAAGCACTAGATTTTCTAATTTTAAGTTGTACAACATTGAGAATTCACAACTTGTGTACTTGGGTTACATATTAAGACTACAAAACACAAAATTTGACTAACAAAAACAATGTGCAAGACCAAATATTCTCTTAAATTCAGTCCACTTGATGGTAAATACCAACTAAGAAATATAAAATTAGTTACGAATGAATGATAATCTATATATAGTATTATGTATAGGGTTTATTTAAAAAAAAAAATCACCCCCATAAGTTGTGATGAAAATCTAGTATGCAAGTGAAATGAGATTTCTGTGTAAACAGACTTGATGACCAAACTAGCCACCCATATAAAATTTATGGTGTTAACAGTAAAGTTACTATTATGGTAGAGTAGGAAATTTAATTTGAAGCAAACCTTTTTATTTAACCAGTGGTCATTGTAGTTCTATTGCCTTTACAATAATCCGACATATTTTAACAAAATACTGCATTACAATCACATCATCACCCCCCCCCACCAATAAATTTAAAATCCCTATCTTTTAAATTGACTAAAATGGTTTATGCACATTTGATACATTTTGTGCAAGTCCATCCTGATAAAAAGACAAATCAAAAGGACTTCAAATAACCCAGTATGGCAATGCATTTTGTCAGAAAACAAATTGTGATTTGCTACTCAATGTTTTGTAACATTTCCGATTAAGTTTGTTTCTTGCTCAATGTCTCAATATGGTGTATCAGTTACTTTGTTTGGTCAATAAATGTTTTAAAAACTTTGAAAAGATATTTCAAGTTTAATGTTAGAATGTATACTCCCAGTGTAAGTTCCATCATCAATGTTTTGTTTTTTTAAGTGCATGATCGCTCTAACAGGTTTTGGATAGTGTTGATACGTCATTCCAATCGGCAGTTTCTTACCATCAACAGATGACATGGTCTATCAATAATAAATACGAATATAGACTAGCTCAACTTTACCACTTTCATTCCCTGATGATTGCCTTCCTTAACTATTTTGGGCGAGTGATTTTTCACTTACCAGAAGTACTACAACAGTGAATTTTGTCTTCGTTATTCAAAAACATTCAGAATTTTATTGATCAATATAGTGTGAGGCCATTTTATATTGTTTTCAAATAATTGTCTGAACAAGGATGTCAAAATAAAAATATTTCTCTACTCCGCTGGACCAACCAAAATTGACTAGTCTGCCAAACTTTCTACTAGTCCCAGCCACCTACAAAAAATTATATTGTAATAATATAAACAGAACTTTATTATTTAATGAAATATTATTATTTTGTCATACTTTTGCATGCAGTCAACACAAGGTTGGCCTGATCATTATATATTTTGAACCTATCTGTCAGCATTTTCAATCACATCTGGCAAGCGGACTTGTTTTCTATACCGTTACAAGCACAAGATATCAAAGAAAATACCAACTGTAATTCCAGGGTTTCAAACTGTCAGTCTGCTACCTACACACAACCCTAAAAAATTATGTGCTCTGACCAAAATGTTGCAATCCTGGATTTTATTAACAATTTTAATCCCACACTTACATGGGGGAAAAACAAATATTTCCATTGGCCTGGTAGACTACTAGCCTAGAAGTTACTGTCAACATGAAAGTGACTAGTAACCACATTATTGCAACCATGTGACAGCCTTCATATCAAAATATTACACAGATTTGGACTTTATTCACCGGCCTGAGTGACCTAACATAAGTAATACACTACCAAATCAAAATAATACCACATGGATGTCAAAGAAAACTCTGGAGACATGTTAATCACATTTATGTAGCCATGTTCAATGCTTTGGGTATCATAACCATTATCTTTTGGATTAGCTTATGTTTGGAAGATAGTCATCTTATTCTGCAATGTTTATTAATGTACAACTAATAATTTGGCATAAAAATTATTAAATTGCACTTAAATATACTTTATAATTTTTGAAAAAGAACTAGCGACAGAATGATGAATTCTGTTTCCATATTTTTATTTAAATTGTGCAATCCGAAATTAATCTACATACCAAAAAACTAAGTTTTGATATTTGTAGAATGAACTGTATGCGACTTTTGTTAACTGAATGGAAAGCAAGAGAAAGCAGAACTGACCCAACTTTTACACCAAGAGAATTTATTTCCTCGATATCACAATATTTAGAATGAGAATCGACCAACACCTCATACGTGACTCAAATGTTTCATGCTGAAGTCACATTTCAAGATGGACACAACATGCAACAGACTCCAAACAAGTTTTTTTGTGAAATAATATACCAGCAGCATTGCTAGAACACAAAAAATACTCCTTTTCAAGCCGGTTTACTCCGTCTAATGCTGAATAACCGTAACAACATGACACTTTCCTCTCTTCTTCAAGGAATAACTGAATACCTTCTGATACGTACACGTACTGCCACCGGACTGCATTACTTTGATTTACGCTTGCACCAAACAAGTTCACGGAGCAACCCTCGAGACAAGGACAGCTGGCACCAATTTGAATACTCTCATGACTAATTAAAATTGATTTATTAATCCTTACTGTGAAATATATACAAATTATTTGTGGCCGCAATGGCAATGATGTTTTCTGCGGGATGCCATGCAGTGTGAAGAATCTTTTTATTGAAGTCTAAGCAATCTACACTGATTTCATCTTTTTTACGCTTGCCCCCGGTGCAAACTTTACGTGGTTTGAGAACTGTTCTTGGCTTCATGTTTTCTCTGCAAGCTTCAAGAGTAAAGTCTTTTTTATGATCTCTGTCAAACATTCGGAAGAAGTTGTTATAGGAACCAGTCATGACATGTCTACAAAAAAAATTAAATAAATAATAATTAGCTCATTTGAAACAAAAAACAGTCCTTTAGGATTTCAAGCAAATGATAATAGTTACTCACGTAGGATACTAGAAATTAGTATTAATCAAAGACATGAAGCATTAAATGTTTATTAAATGGCAATGTACAGAGATAATTGTTTAGGACAAAATACTTTTAACAGTATAAATGAAAAAAAAAGAAGAGTAAAGTTTGTTTTATTTAATGACACCTCTAGAGCACATTGATTTTTATCTTATCATTGGCTACTAGACATCAATCATATGGTCATTATGACATGTATTTAGAAGAAACCCATTGCTGCCACATAGGCTAATCTTTCCATTAAGCAGCAAGTAGTCTTTTATAGGCACTGTCCCAGACATGACAGCACATACTATGGCCTTTGATAACCAGTTGTGGACCACTGGCTGGAACAAAAAATAGCCCAATCAGTATAAATGAATATCATAAATAATAGCAGGGATTTATCCAGGCTTTCTCAATTAAAGCAGTTGGTACTGAAAATTACCAATTTCTCTGCTACTTTATAAAAATCATATAAAATATTTAGTTTTAGGTTTTTATGGGCACTTACCGGTCATCACCACTCCATGAGCATTCGAACTTGTCAAATATACAGTCATTTTCATACAATGAGCACAATTTGCTGCGGAGATATTCATGAACTTGATACGTTTCCACAGGCTTGTTCTCCATAAGCAAGTCCCAAACTTTCACAGATAAATAATCTCTTGTAATCATATATCTACCATTGTGACTAAATTTAACATCTGATATACTTGATATAATTTCCGAGAAGAAGCTGCGATTGGTTGGGTCTTCCGGTTCTTCAAACACTGAATAAAAAGAAACAAAATCACAGAATGCGGTTATATGTAAGTACACACATACAGCTCAGAGCAGTCCCGTAACAAATATTGAATAAAACAATTAAGTGTTTGTTTCTGTTGGAATGCCTGGAAACATTTCCTTGTGTAAGCCAAAATGAACTGCAGCAAGACCGTTTCAGTTGTCAGCGTCAGTTTTTTGTTATTTAGTTATATGTGGGCTGGTAAAATTAGCAATCAAAAGTCCAATTCTGACTACCTGATGAAAATAATGTTGATGTTTGCAGATCACGGGGCCGTTAGCTACAATTTTAAGCTTTCAGCGCGAATACTGCAACATTAATATACCTGCCTGTATCATTGTCCATTTGAAACAAAACAAAGAACAATTGTCTGATGCTGGGTAAATCTCACTTGTTAGTTCTGAAGTTTAGTATCGTAAACAATTATAAACCTCACATATTTTCTAGAGAAATGACCACTAACTGTATACAGTAATTTTTTTAGATTTTCTTCTTCTTTTAGTCTAACGACACCACTAGAGCACATTGATCTATTAATCATTGGCTATTGAATGTCAAACATTTGGTAATTTTAACACAGTCTAACGTTTTAAACCACTGTCTTCAACTTGAGTCTGATGTCCTACCACCGGACCACTGAGGCATACCATTAAATTGAAACAAACATATCAAAATAAATGGTAAATTAAGTGAGTTATTATTACCAACATTTTAAAAATGAAACATACTATAATTTAATGAGTGAGACTATCATTTGCCTACCTACCCCAAACTTCAAAATTGAAGACTCACTACCCCCAACTTCAAAATACCAGGCTGTATCAATGTCCATTTCAAATAAAACAAAGAACTTGCCTAATGTGGTGACAACTTGCTCATTATTTTTAAATTGACACAATATTTCATGCGAACTGCCGTTCTGTTTGCATGTCGGTTATGCAAAATAAAATTTACGCGAACTGCAAATCATTTACATCGTGACCTGCAGACGTTCAGAAATTAAAACTTGTAAACTTCACGATTACAGGAAGTTTATTCACGCAGACGTACAAGTATTCCAACAAAAATGTTTTAGATACTTAATGTGCAGCAAACCAGTAGACAACATTATATTGCAACTGTTGTAACTTGGGACCGGTCTAAACTAATAATGCTGAGTATAGTCGAGCCAAAAGTTTTATTGAAATGTTCACGGATGCTGGGGACGGCTAAATTATCTGCTGATATTTCATCTTTAGGAATATAATTATTGTGACATAATACTGGATTGCCTATAATTTTTTCAAATGCTGAAAACTGTTTTAACATAAAGAAGTCTTACAAAAGTTTAAAAATACCCAAATCACAGAATGAGCTTTAAAAACCCACATTTGGAACAACACTGTAGATGAAGTGAAAGTCGCTTGGACAGCGCGAAATGAAAAAAGGAATCTGGAAGTGTTCATTAAAAGAAACCAACAAAACACCTACCTTTAGCAAACATTTTATAAATTATTTTCTTTTGTATTTTGTTTTAACTTCGTTTGAGCAAAAAACAAATTATGTATTTAAAATATAATTTCAATGTAATTTTGAGGAATCCAATCGGGTAACCCACGGATTACACAAATATATTTCATGTAACCGAACTATGGGTTACCTAGGTAAAGACCATGTGAACAGACTTCAGGTTACCTCAGATTTCAAAAATATTGTCCCCGAATCTGCTGTTAATAGTAGGTAAAATATAATTACCCATAATCTGAAAATAATACAAGACAAATAATGTTGATGTTTGCAGGTCACGGGGCCGTTAGCTACAATTTTAAGCTTTCAGCGCGAATACTGCAACATTAATATACCTGCCTGTATCATTGTC
>JAULBS010151335.1:0-12123 GCA_032355785.1 Symmetromphalus regularis
GGGATCTTTTATATGCACTATCCCACAGACAGAATAGCACATACCACGACCTTTGTTAAACCAGTTGTGGACCACTGATCAATGCCTATGATGAACTCTGTATAATAATGTAGAATATCTTTTACCTAATGAAACACTTTTCTTTTGATGAAAACTGATAAATTTAAGGTTTTTTGATTTTGTATGTTCCTTTATTTCAGGCTCAGTTGGATTTACCTATTGAAGTGAAAGCTGGCTATATAGGTGAGTTTATCCATATGTTGAAAGACTTGATATTGTTGATTTTTATCAAGGGTTCCCGTGTTTGTAATATTTTGATTTTCATTGGTAGGTTATTGCATAAACTTTGATCATGACCTTAACATACAGTTAAGTCATATCATAATTGTGGCTGCTTAAACAAGAAAAATATTTTGTTCTTGGTATATTTTAATTATATTTTCCTTAAAGAAAACATCTTTTTCACTTCTATATACAAATAAATAAGTAAAACTGGTGGAGGATCCAGCAGAAAATTGAGTAGGATCATAAAGAAGCTGCAGTGATAGGGTGGGAGATTTTTGTTTATATATATTATTAGCCCTAGATTGACATTATATAGAATTTATTTTATTGCAAGTGCCTGTGAGGTCAGTAGGAATTATTTATGTACTGAAATGGGGTTGAATGAGGTTGTTTGGGTGCTTATTTTGTCAAATAGTTTTTGCTGACATTCAAGACACAATTAGGAGTTACCTGTAACATTGGTGTTAGCATGACTTCCAGGCATTTGGATCCAAAAATACAATTTTAAATGATAATTTAAACCAAAAAAAAATACATGTTTAGTTTGGGGATATTGTATTTATATGCTGGAAAATGTTGAAATTTAAATACTCTGAAATGCCTATGTATTGTACATGCCTATATATACACTAATTTGTCTTTCCCGGCACACTGCACTGATGACCCTTTGTGTTCATGACAAATTTATTTGATTATGCATGAAATATGATGAGTTTGATGATTTCTGCATTTCTCACCATGGAGAAGTATAATGGTGTCTGTTCAGTAATTACTATGAATGGTTTGGCCGCTGGGGTGTCATTAAACAAACAATCCTTTGATGACCCTTTGTGTTCGTGCCAAATTTATTTGATTATGTAGGAAATGTGAGTTTGATGACTTCTACCTTTCTCACCAGTGTTAAGTGTAATGGTGTCTGTTACTTAAATAATTACTATGAAAGGTTAAGTCGCAATCCTTTCTTTTCCTTTGATGACCCTTTGCATTCATGACAAATTTATATTATATGATTATGCAGGAAATATGATGAGTTTGATGACTTCTACCTTTCTCACCACGGTTAAGTATGATGGTGTCTGTTACTTGAATAATTACTATGAACGGTTTGCTCGCACAATCAATATTATCTTGGTAGTTCGATGGTGGGAATCCTTGTTGTGAAGACTGTATTGATTTTCTACAGCCTATCACTTACCACAGCCTTGATCACCACATGCTGTCCGTGACTTCTATTCAACTTTGCAAAACTGTCATATGTTGAATATGAGCTGTAAGATGGAGAAAGCCCCTTGGGAATTGCCTATTTAGTTCATATGAGCATGTCAAAATCTGTGTATTGTATGGGTTTTGGTGGGTTTTTTTTAGTGACACCACCAGAGCACTGATTAATCATCAGCTGTTTGATGCCAAACATTTGGTTATTTTGACACATAGTTTTGAACCACTGTCACCAGCTTGAGAGTTCGACATTCTACCGCTGGACCAACTAGACTCTCATGCACTTTATGCATTACTTTTGTATGGTATTTATTAACCATTTAATATCAAAGGATAAATAAGCTGAGGAAACTCCCTGGAGACTTACCTGTTCATTTCAGATGATCAGGTCAGAATGAGTACACTTTATGGATTATCTTTTAGTCAATAATTTTATATGGTATCTTTATACATAGGTGATGTTTAATACATGTACAGAACTGTAAGCTGAAGAAAGCCCAGTGGGAGTTTCATATTTCTTTTAGATGACTGGGTCAAAATTGTACACTTATACATTATTGTTTTTTGGTTGATTCTTTTCTTGCTTATAAATGTACTTAATGTCAACAGCTTGGGAAAGACCTGGGACCAGACATTCATTTCACATGATCTGGTCAGTGCGTAGACAGAAATCTAAAACTTATAAGCACAAGATATGACAGTACTAGATCTGGTAATAAAAAAGTGCATGTTATAAAAGATTTAGAAAAAATATGATGCTGAGAGAAATTGTTCGCACAGTGTAGGTACATGTAGGTATGCCCCTGCCTGGGAAAAGATGTGTGTTATGATTTTAATCCGGTAATTTGCTTAACTCATTTATGGTTTGTGCTAATTAGTTGTAACAAAGGCCATGGTGTGTCTGCCCATCTGTGATAAAGTGTGTATAAAAGATACTTGCTGGTAATAATATAATTTGTAAAAGCATCAGGAGGGGTATATGGCTTTTTATGCACCCTTTGTGAGATGCTTCTACAACGAATTTATCTTGTCGATATGTTAAACTAATATAGTTAATTAATCAATGTAATGCAAGAGTATAACACTCTGAATGTTATCCATCGATCAGTGGTTTCACCGATAATTGTTATGTATTTAGTAATGATATTTTTATGTATGACGTCATGGATATAATAAAGATGGCAACGCAGCAGACATGTTGTTGTTTTGTAATATTATAAATAAATAGGATGAATAGAATTCGCAACTCGTGTTTGTTAATATGTAAAATATCAACCGAGTGTTAGTTAATCAGTATTTGTCTCGGCAAATATACTTATTTGAAGTTTGTTTTTAATATAATTGAGGTGGCAGTAAATTGTTGAAAATTACAGACGGGATATAAGAAAAATTGACTCTGCCCACAGGGTATAAGGGTTTTGTCAACTGGCAAACAACCAATGGGATTAAAGAATTTTACATGGAGGCGAGATAAAAAAGAGTTGCCTGTGTGATGATGATAAAGACAAAGAGTTTATTACACTCAGACTGTATTCTATGGCATATGAGGACATGTTTACGATGGGACATGGTTAACAGGAGCAAAATAATAATACACATAATGAACTACATGTAAGTAGTACAGATATAATAGAAATATTATACTGATAGCTGGTTTCCTCTGAAGATGATGTGTCACAAATACCATGGGTTAGAAACCTAATAGCAGGTGATAAAAGTGTATCAATCACCCATTTACCCACCCTTTTACACATCAACACTTCTAAATGGAATCATAGTGCTATATCTAGTAACCAATCAGAGGCATCATCTTTAAATAGCATCAGATGTATTAAAGTTATGGACAGTTGTTTTTTCTTTAGCTGAATGCTGAGTTAATGAAAAATGTATCCCTAATGGACGTTATAATTGGTTGAAAAAATACTGTATGTAGGATGCGTACTTATCAGTCGCCACAATAATATACTCAACCAAAAAAGAAAGTATGCATGTAATTAATAGTCATTTATTTCATAAACCAGACGACATTCATGGCAGAAATTCTGGAATTAGATAACCACACCATTTAGGAGGATGTGTGTGTGTGTGTGTGTGTGCAGTAATATCACAAGTTGCACACATATTTGCTGCCAACGAACCATTACTGTGACCACACCATAAAACTAAAATATTTCAACATGCATACTTTCTTTTTTGGTTGAGTATATTTTATAATGTTGAAAACAAGTTGAACGGTGAATCTATGTGTATGAGAAATCGGGACTGTCAATTCAGTGTATGTTGTTAAACCACAAACTAACTTTCTTCTAGCGATTGTAGAACAAAAAACGAAAACGGTTTTGGAAATTAAACGAAAGACCTATTTTTATACAAAATTTCAAGAAGATATACTGAATATTATTTTTTTTTTATGTGAAAAAAACTATTATTATGCGTTTTAGCCGGATTTTTTGGCACTTTTTAGTTACGAGTTTTGTTACCGTAGCAACTATATATAATCCAAATAGTTTTGAAGTGAAATAGTTTTGTGTATCATATACACGTTGCAAAGGTTTTGAAAGGCAATTGTTTGTCCTTTTGGCACTTATTTTTCAACTGAAAAGCGCTGGGAGGCCGCTATTTTGTTGTTCCACTTCCGGTGACGCGAAGTATAGTTCATGTTTTGAGATGATTTCAGATTATGTTATTTAATATGTATGTTCTGATCTTATAAATTATTATCTGTATTTTATACAGAGGATGCGGGACTTGTTTCGACCGAATATCAACTTCCGGCGAAGTGACGTCAACGCCCCTCCTCCTTACTCTGCCATCCCAAGGACGACAACAGACGGTATAGCAAGGTTGTAGTCAACGACGACAATGTCTTTAGGGTTACACTAATTCAAAAACCGCGACCCGTTGGTTGAAATACATTAATTCACTGGCAAATGTTTGACTGTTAAGGCAGATTCATACTTAACCAACGATCCCACTCGGCGAGTAGTTGTTCTCTATTAAATCTTAAGATCAGTTCACACATCACCACTGACCTCCATGATGTGAAACGGACATTTAACTGTGATTCTATAGGAATCGACTATTGTTGGCAGTAAAATATATGTATTAATCAACCTTTAGTGAATTTCCGGACCGCAAGGAGGTCATCGATGAAGTGTGAATTCACCTTATAGTTAATCTATATCACTGAAAACATGGGATTTTATAACAGGGGCAATTCCAGGAATTTTAAAATAGGAGTCAAAAACGGTGTTAAAAAATTTAAAACCATAAAAGTGAAGTTGAAAGTTAGGATTTGCACATAATGATGAAAACTAAAAATGTGATCCACTATGTGCATTAATTTAACTTTTATTATAAAAGAGTTGTTTGTGAAAGGTTGTTGTACTGTACTTCTGGTCACGTCAGTTTTGCACCATCATATTTAACAATAACTGTTCTTCTATGGACTACAGAACAAAAAAGGAAAACGATTTTGGAAATTAAACGAAAGACCTATTTTTTTATACAAAATTTCACGAAGATGTACTGAATATTACATTTTTGTTACCTTAGCAACCATATACAATCCAAAACGTTATGAAATGAAATACTTTTGTGTATCATGTACACGTTGCAAAAGGTTTGAAAGGCAGTTGTTTGCCCTTTCCACGCTTATTTTTCGACTGAAAAACGCTGGTGTTTTGGTGTTCCACTGCCGGTGACGCGAAATATAGTTATCAGATGGTCTCAATTATAGTCGACAAACTGTCCTAACAACCACCTGTGTGCACCAGTCACCTCTCCATAAAAGTTACTTCATAGTGCAGTTCATGTACACGTATTTCAACATGTATCCTCGTGTAATCCGTTTCCGGTCTATTAATGGGGAAAAGCTTCTGCGCACGCGCAATTGTAATCGCAAGATCAATGTAACAGAATAATATTTTACCTTGTTGATATTACTATTAAAATCAACCAACAAATCTTTCAAATGTTATCTGTTTATATATTTAAAAAAAAAAGGAATCCCTACCTGGTCGGATGTTGACATTTTTAGGAATTGGTATACGGGAACGGTATATTTTTAGATAGAATTGCAGTCTAGTTGTCGTAGCGTAAAACATATGTCACGTGACTTTCTAAATTTACGCAGACGACACAATGCCATGTTTTAAAGCTCTGCCAGTGACAATTGCTGCTTATTTTGATATGTATTGATGTTGCATGTTATTTAGTGAATCGACAATGCCAAATGAGTGTTGTGTATCACTCAACTTTTTAAAAAGTTAATTTTTAGTAAATTTTACATTTTTTTTCTTCTGAATTTGAAGATTTGTATTTTTGTAACGTAATTATTCCGATGTCAATGTTCACGTGTGCGCAGATTCGTTGTAAACAAGCCGTACAAAAATAGACCGGACGCAGATACAGCACGGAAACTGATTATAAGCGATACCTATATAAAAAAAAGGTTTACTAAATCCAAGGGACGCAACTCTGTTACACTTGAGCGAAAAAAAAAAAAAAAAATATTAATTATAAAACAAAAAATAACTTTCATTATTAAAAAAGAGGTGTTTAACCCACGTTTTTAGAAATGCTAAATAATCTGTATGTGGACCATATGCAATTATTATTTTAAATATGCCTGCCTACCAGTGTGTACAGTACCTGTAGAAGAAACAAACTTATTAATGCCAAAGCAAAAGCCTAGGGAAGATAAATGGATGTAACTTTAAGTCACCTTTATTTTAAAATGTTTAATTATTATTATTTGTCAAACATTCACTACAGTACTCATACCCCTTTTTAAAAGATATGATTTACGGTCTCATACCCCTCAATTTTTAGATTCCTGTATTTGCCCCTGTATGTGGATTTTGTAGTAAAGTCATGTTTGGACAAATGCAGTTAGAAAAATAATGAAATGTGAAATGTATAAAATAAATATTTATTCATGATTATAGTATTAAAACTGTTAACAATTATATGTGAACTTTTAAAAGCAGTAAGATCGGTAATTGAATAACATTTTACTCATACTGAATACAAGTATAACTTTCACGAACTCAAGTATCCAATGGCAGATCTTGAGGTCCTAGGAGCACTGTGCCACCTAAATTTTGCGATTAAAAAAATTATTATTATGATTTAAAAAAAAAAAAGTTTCTTTAGGACCCTCCCTCCAAATGGGTTTTCTGGATCCACCACTGGTATCTTAAAACAGAAACAACGTTACCCAATGAAGTAATCTGACTAAACAGTGGTCCCCTCTTAGTAGTCATTTTGAAAGAGCATATAATAATATAATTTATTTATTAGGAACCAAGAAACAGAAGTTATCCAATCACACAGCTCCATAACAAAACAATATTAAAGATAAATAATACATTTTCATAAATTAGAAATGGTCACAAAAAGGATAACTCTGTTAGTGTTATATATGAAATGCTAAAAAACATCCATGTTTTACATAATTCACAAGTTCACTTCAGGCATTGTAATGGTAAATAAACAACAGTTTGTAAAAAATATAATTATTCAAGTCTATAAACTTTTAATCAATGATATATATATATCTATATATATAGTTCAAAAACAAGATTACCCAAACGTTAATCCCAAATGTGATATTGTTTGACTTAGCCAATTATGGAATGTTTGTTATTATAATTAAGTTGTCAGTGTTGTTCAAAACATAACCGATTCATAACAGTTCTTTTTCGTTAAGAAAAACCGCCAGAATTTTGTATTAATATAAAATGGAGTTGACCCCAACACTTTCAACATCTTTAATTATCTACCATTAACATAATTCTGTTAATTGTAAAAACATCAATTTGTGAAATGTAAGTTCTATTTGTTCTTTTTACGAGTAAAATGATTGAATTACAGTATTCTGCTTTTAAATGTGTTTTTAATGGAATTTTATATGTTGTTTGTTTACAACTATATGTATGTGTAAATATTTTAACATTCATACTCAAAAAATGTTGTTGTTTAATTATTGTGGTGACATGTTTGTCTTTATGTATGTTGAGTGTTTATATAACATTTGTTGTTTGTACTTTTAATAGACTCATTTATTATGAGAGCAGTTACACAAAGGGTGGTCCAGAGGTTATTGCGTGGGTGGGTGCGTGGGTGGGTTGGAGGTCAGTTAGTATTTACTTTACCAATGCATGCTGGACTCTGTAAATCGTACTCTCAAGCTGAAGACAGTGGTTCAAAACTCATTGGAGGCCGGCTCACACTTAACTAAGTGTTAAATTACCAAGTGTTTGACATCCAATAGCCGATGATTAATAATTTGACTTAAAAAATGGTTTGATGCAAAACAATTCATGACAAATTTTTATATTATCTTCTGCGCAAAGATCATATTTTAAATTAACCAAAACAGTTGGGTCAGAAGTATTTCAAAATATATATTCTTGGAAACACAATTTATATGTAGGCAATAATACTATACATTCACAGTGAAATACAAGACATTTTTCTTTTATAATTGTTCATTTCCAAAACAATAACAGTGTATAGTCCATGCTCTAGCATATTTGTATGGTTTGAGGCATGCCGTACATAACTCCAAGTAAAAAGTCTATTAGGGCCACTTTCCATTAACGAGTTTTGCGCACAAGTTTATCGATATAGTACATATACCTAGTACTGTTTCCATATACGCGATTCCACACGCGGGAATTAAACGCGCATTAAAAGTCAATCGATGAGCAATTTTTCAGCGTGTTTTGTTCGAGTGCGTGTTTTCTCGTACATATACATATCTATTCTGGGTAACTGGTCCTACAAAACTCAGGCCATACCTCAGTTTCTCAGGAGACATTCTGAAGTAATCATGGTGTTTTTTAGGAATTAATTTCCAACTCCTTGACAAGGTGGTAAAATGTCCTGTCCTATTGCCTGATTTGTAAAATTTTGTGCACCAAAGTACCTGTGACTTCGGTGCCAATGTCTCACCATCCATTGGTACTGCATCATTTGAATACATAGTGTACGTGTATGTTGTTTCCGAAATGGCAGACATGGTATTTTCTAGGTAAGTAGTACGGTGACATCACATTGTGTATAGGAATCCACATGCGAAAATACAGATGGGTAAATGAAAATTTTCGCATACATGTGGAATCACGATGCGGAAACATGCGTGAAATCGCATTAATGGAAAATATTTGAATCCTCGCCCATGCAGTAAATTCCTCCAGCCACGTAATTATTTGAGTATATGTATTCTATGTATTTCAATTGTTTATTGTTTGATAAAATTATAAATAAGATTTTTTTTTAGCATACTATAGATAAAACGTATTAAAAATAAAAAGTTCTGTTTTTGTTGTTTTTTAATTTAACCTTACCAAGACATTCTCACATTCAGTGGTCGTATTGTATAGTAACTGTATGTAGTAATTGAGCACTGTCTGTTATGGTTGTAGCAAACAGGGTTAGGAGGTTTAACGCCAGGCCCGTACGCAGATTTTCTTTAAGAGGGTGCGTTTGTGAGGATATCCATGTTTTATTTTCGTTTTTAACGTTATTCTAGTAAATTAGAGTCAATCCAAATTTGCATTTACGGACCTCCACTGATTTAGGGGGTGCGTGCGCCCCCGTCGCCCGCCCCCACACACACCTGCGTAAGGACTGCATACAAGACCATCATAAACAAACACCAATTTAGTATATTGCTGATTAAAAACAAATTTGTTATACAAATTAGTTTCTTTTAAACACGTATTGGCAAGATGTAGGTGGAATCGAAATGATTCCACCACACCTTCATAAACAAATACACTATCTCTAACAGGCTGAAGGTGAGGACAATCCACCAAAATATGACGCACCATCAATATACGCTCTCTCTCAAGCGGATGGTCTCTCCTATTAATACAATTTCTTTCATTGGTTTACATTAGTATATGTCGTACAGGCGTGTGATTCATGATGCATCTTCTGAAAGGAAGTTAATACAAACGACTTCCTAATAAAAAACAAAAACAGCAACAAGTAGACTATGTGGCGACGGTGGATAACTTTTTACTCTCCGTAAACAATATATCTCAATTATCCATCAATTGGTACCTAATAGCTGCTGATTAAAAAAAGCGTGAATCCGTAAATGCCATCAACCAAACCTTTTTGTTCCTTGCGCATAACCTCTTTTTCTTGATAATTTCTTGTGTGTAGATTATCTAAGATCTGCAATTATTATTAATCTGGTTTGTGTTTTTCTTACCGTGTCTAAAGATAACTATCGGTGTACAGTGAGTGGGATGTAGCTCAAACGGTAGTGTGTCTGCCTGTGAACCGGTCGGTCGTGGGATCTATCCTTCTCAGTGGACCCATTTGCAGATTGGAGTATTTTCCGTTCGGTCCACAACTGGTTCATCAAGGCCATGTTATGTGCAGTCCTGTCTGTGGGACGATGCACATAAAATACCCCTTGCTGCTTATCGGAAAATAGCCCATGTAGCTGCAGCGGGTTTCCTCTAAATAAATACATCAGAATGACCATATGATTAACGTCCAATAGCCGATGATACGATAAAACATCAATGTGCTCTAGAGTTTAAATTTTTTTTAAAATAACTTTATAATTAGAAACCTCTTCTTCTTGATTAATTCTTGTGTGTAGATTTTCTTACATCTGGAATTATAATAATTATTATTAATCTAGTTTTTATCCTATGTCTAAAGATAACAATCGATGTTCAAGAACAAAATGACGGAAATTGTAGGTTTATATTTCAAACGTGATACCAGGAAATTAGTCAGATGAAAAAAAAAAAAATCCCACTCGCGGTAATTCCAGAAATGTATGGACCTAGAACGACAGCGCAATGTCGGAATAATTGGGCAATTTGCCGAAAGGACTAATTACAAAACGGCTTCATAACTTATCCCTACAAACAAACGACATTGATTTAGACCGGCTAGCGTATTGGAATTTGCACCGATGAACATATATAATGCTTTATATGTTGGTTTATTTCAGTGATTTGTTTGTAGCGGGATGTCGATAGAGGCCGATTTCAACGTATGTCTCTATCTGTGTATTACTGTCTCTGTACTGGAATCCATCCTGGACGTGTTCGGTTCAGAATCTATGGAAGATCGATGAACTCGTAAAAAGTTAGGCGAACATTAGATCGGCTTTAACGAGTTCCAGTGACTTGCTATTGAATTTGTGAATGAAATTAGTTTTTTTTTTAACAACACTAGATAAAAGCCGCAATCTACAGGGTGAGAGCGATTTGCTTTAGTTCACAATTAGACATGTTTAAGAGGTTTTTAAAAATTATTTCAATCGGAGCCTTGTTGGTCATTATTAGTCTTCGTCCTAGTTCAAATCAAAATGGTCACAACATTTGTAATGTCCGTTTAATCCAAACGAGATTTGGAACGGTCTGCAACATAGTTGGTGTCATATAGCATAATATCGCATCGTTTAACACAAGCCTGTAGGATCCGGAGAAAGGGGTAAGGGGGATTAGGGCCCCCTTTATTCGCCAGTTTTTAATATGGTTAAAAATGTCACAGTTAATAACCCCCAAAAACACGCCAGAATCGCCCTAAAGGAAGTTAATATTTTAACTTTTTCCTTGTGGGGAATCGTTCTGCGGCGCGCATGGTTTTGCACAACACATTTTATACATTCACCAGCCCAACCTCCACTTTGAAAATCCGTCCTACATTACCGTAACATCATATCGTATGCTGTTGTATCATATGACATCGCTTCATATAGTAGTATCATATCGTATCATATAAAATCGTATCGTACGACATCGTAATATCACCTGACATACTATTGTATGGTATCGCATCGTATGTCTTCATATCGCATGGTATCGTATTATATTATATGGTATAATATCGTATGACTGTATTATATTTATGTTATCGCAAACCCTCAAATTGCCGCGAACTAAAAAAAAATTCCAGGTGTATTTTTTCTTATTATTAAAACTAAAGAATACTTTACACTAAAATTACCGTAGTAAATGCCGTGGACACTATTTTTCCACAGAATTTGTTTTGCTGTGGACATTATCTTAATTACTTGGGTTGGTATTGTCTTCAATTCAATATACTCTTTGAAACGGACCATATCGATATTCTGTTACTATTCAGTTATTGTCTATAACGTGATATAGCGTTCTTACAATATTGCAAACACAGTGAGAGGAAACAAAATATAGTGTATGACAGTTCATGTTTGCTACCACTGACACACCTATTTGAAATAACAATAACTTCTTTATTGATTTAATGATGAGTAATTTTATGTGGAGAGTTCAATGACCTAACTACAGTGAAACCTGTATTAAATAGCCCCCAATGGAATAAGACAATATAACTCTTTTAAACAGGTGGCTGTTTTTTTTAAAAGATTAAATTGTACGAAATTAGGTAATTTGAGGTGAGGTGAAGTATTTTTTATACGGGTCCACATCCAATTTGGTTCCGTCCCGCCTCCCCCGGGTCCAATGTCCTAAGACTAGGGCACTGGGCCCGGGGCAGAGGTTAGTAGGAGACTCGAAACCCACTGCTTTTTTCCATAAACAGCAAGGGATCTTTTATATGCACTATCCCACAGACAGAATAGCACATACCACGGCCTTT
>JAULBS010151346.1:0-12121 GCA_032355785.1 Symmetromphalus regularis
CACCAAGCTGACAACAGCAAACTTAACATTTCTTTAAACACCAAGCTGACAACAGCAAACTTAACATTTCTTTAAACACCAAGCTGACAACAGCAAACTTAACATTTCTTTAAACACCAAGCTGACAACAGCAAACTTAACATTTCTTTAAACCCCAAGCTGACAACAGCAAACTTAACATTTCTTTAAACCCCAAGCTGACAACAGCAAACTTAACATTTCTTTATGAGACACAAGACAATGATGTGATGTGTTTCTTATAATCTAGGAGTCACGGTTTGTGATAGCACGAAGACATTTTCTGTCATATTCCATACAGAACATTTTCTTAAAAGTTGCTGTTGTGAACAGTGTGGCTTCTAAAATAAAGTAAAGTTTGTTTTATTTAACAACACCTATAGAGCCTTAGATTTTTATTTTATCATTGGCTATTGGATGTCAATCATATGGTCATTCTGACATATATATTTTAAATGAAACCCGCTGTTTCCGATAAGCAGCAAGAGGTCTTTTATATGAACCATCCCACAGACAAAACAGCACATACCAGAGCCTTTGATGAACCAGTTGTAGACAACTGGTTGGAATGCAAAATAGCCCAAACTGCAAATGTGTCCACTGAGAAGGATCGATCTGACGACCAACCATTTCACAGGCAGATACGCTACCGTTTGAGCTACATCCCAGTGCCATGCAAAACAGTTATTCAGTTTTACAGTAGACTAAAGTTTGTTTTATTTAATAATGCTTCTAGAGCACATTGTGCTGCCTTGATTTTTGGCGGTGCAAAAATAATTATTTCCAGGCCTGTCTATAACCCTGAAAACACATTTTAAGCCTTGGTTTTTATTTTGTTTTGGAGTAGCAGATTGAATTGTGAAAGTATAATATATAATTTTGGATTTAAATTTTTTATGATTTTCATCGGCAGGCTGTTCAAAATGACAACCCTGATGTTAACCTTGATTAATTTTCTTTACGTATGAGAATTATTGATATAAACAAAATATTTGAGCTTACAAATACAATTTACCTTTTTATCTAAATAATAACATGCATTTCAGACTTGTGAACATTTCACAGTTTTATTTGTGCTCCATGCAAATCTGTTTTTTTTACAAATTAACACTGACCACAAGCCTCATTGGTCCAGTGGTGGATACTGGACTTTCAAGCTGAAGACAGTGGTTCAAAACCTGTTGGAGGCTGATTAACACTTGAGTACATGTGAAAATTACCAAATGTTTGACATCCAGTAGCTGCTGATTAACAAATTGGTGTGCTGTTGTGGTGTTTTTGACATAACCCATTTATAGCATTTCACTTGTAACAAGGCTGCGTTTTTGTAAATAATATATATATATATTTATTTTTTCCAGTTTATAATGCAGTTAGTGAATATATATTTGAAGCACTTGCAGCTTTTGAAACATGTATTGGTGAAGAGGTAAAGTATAACATGGTGGTCAGTAACAAAAAAGTTCAGAGAATCTCAGATTGATCCAATAAATGAAATAAAACAGGGTATGGTCTAGGTGACAACCAGCCTTCAACACAGGGGTGGATACTGAAGTTTCCTAATTTGAGTCAACGAAACATTTATTTTTAATGTGTGAGGGCCCCAAGTTTGCTACAACTGAATTTTAATTAAAAGTGTTTTTTTAATGTAGCCAAAGAGAGGTGCCTGGTTCCCCCTGGATCTACCTATGCAATGATTATTGTTTCTATTATTAGAATTTTAAAGATTTGTTATGTTTTTATATAACTCTAAATTATTATGTGACAGTTATTCTATCTAGGTGACAACCAGTCTTCAAAATAGGGGTGGATACTGAAGTTTCTGAATTTGAATCAACGAAACATTTATTTTTGATATTGGAGGGTGTGAGGGGCCAAAGTTTTTATATAACTGTAAAATACTATGAATTGCAGGGTTGGAAATTAAGAAATATTTCATTTAAGAATATATTCCAGTAGCCTAGAACAAATTATTAGTCTCCTTAAAAATCACTAGTTCATTATTGATTGGAGCAATGTAAACCACTGAAGTTCATCTTGAGACGGAAAACCTTTGCTAGGAATTAGTATACTGTGTATGCAAATATTTTTGCGGCTAAAAAAAGTTGCGATCAAGGTTTCATTTTACATTTTTGCGACCACGTCCCTCAGTAATAAGAATAAAAAGAGCAACATTGACCAAATTCCTTTCAGTTACTGTTTTGTTTATACACTTCTAAGACATTCTCAGCATACTATTATATGTATTTCCGATAAGACATGTTATCGATTGAACACACACGCATGATGCAAAGACAAATAGTCTATTGATAGTACCCACAAGTGGCTTCAGTTTCTATCCCTGTTAATAGTATATTGTTAATAAAGGAAAAAAAGTACTGGTCATGTGTTTCAAGTAGTTTGATATTTTGTAAGTACAGCAAGTGGGATATAGCTCAGAGGTAGTCCATCTGCTTCACATGCGAAGGGTCACTGGATCAATCCACTTTAAAGGACTGTTTCTCGTTTCAGTCCGTCATCTAACAGTATAACAAAGAAAGTTGTCTGTGCCATCCTATCTGTATATATGAAAGATATCTTGCTGCTAATCAAAAAGAATAGCCTATATTGTGGTAGTAGGCTTATTTTGTAAACAACGTGTCACAAATAATTTAAATAGCCACTGATTAACCAACTTGCTGTGTGGGGTGGGGTGGGGGGTTAAACAATCCCTCCTTTGTGATACTGGAGGTGCTGATTAAACAATGTACATTTATAATAATCATCTTTCACTCCTAACAGCCTAATTAAACAATGTACATTTATAATAATCATCTTTCATTCCTAACAGCCTAATTAAACAATGTACATTTATAATAATCATGTTTCACTCCTAACAGCCTAATTAAACAATGTACATTTATAATAATCATGTTTCACTCCTAACAGCCTAATTAAACTATGTACATTTATAATAATCATGTTTCACTCCTAACAGCCTAATTAAACAATGTACATTAATAATAATCATGTTTCACTCCTAACATCCTAATTAAACAATGTGTTGGGTTTTGTTAACAAGATATTCCTTTCCTTTTCAGTGTGCTGATGTAATGCCGCCAAATGAAATCAAGGAAGCAATATCCAGACTGAATCCACATGTTGAGAAAACTGTCAATCTAGCTTTAGATAAAATTGAAGTGAGGATTTAGTTTTTAATATACAGACCTTATTTGTTAATGTGTGTGGATGCAATCGCACCCGTACAGCACCAGTAATCCCAATAATAATAATAGTATGTACTTTCTTACTGTTGTCAGCTCATTACATAATCACTCAAGTCTTCTTCAAATATTTCAAACATACATAATACTAATAGTATATTGACTTCATAATCCATCATTATCACCTATGTTCTATCAAAAGGAATAACAAATAACTGGTAGCCTTCTTTGCTAAGCTGATTGCGTTGCCATACGACATATGGTCAGTCTATTATATTTCCATTTGGTCATCGTCAATCATTTCCGTTTGTGCTGTTAAACAACACATTTGGAAAACCTTAGCTGATTTCCTATTATCGGTATAATTCGTAAAATACATGTAGCACCGTTGTTAATAATGGAACTTATACACAAAGTTTTCCAACATAGATGGATAAAATTTAATTAACCCTAGAATGCTGCCCGTATCAAATATGATACACAAAACCAATTATGTTAATTAAATTTAAAATATAAAATATATTTTGTTCAATCAACAGGAAATGACTCGCAAATGCCTAATATATCAAATTCAATACAAATAAGGCACATCCTATCGATAAATATTTTAACAGAATTTATGTCTAAAAATTAAAAAAATACTGAATAAATATTTTCAAAGGAAATGAATTTTTTCATCACGAACTTCAACGTATAGGTAAGTGGCACTGGTTAGTAAACACTGTACGTTTGTAGTATTAATTAAAGAATACAGTAAACTGAAATAAGTTGATATTTACAATAAAGCATGTAGAGGATAACCCCTCCAAACAACTCGTATCAAATATGATACGTCAGGCTTTCATTTTGTGACATCACTAAAATTTACAATGTCTTATGCCAGAGTTTCAAAAATCAAAACTACAAAACAGTTATTTAAAACATAATAACAATAACAATTTACACGTTTTTGTAATTTGTGTGGTATGGTGATTGTGTGCAAATATTCCCGGTCAAATGCGGTAGTGATGGCACTTAGTCTTGGTAATTTACATAATAATTTGTGAAATAATCTCTCCAAAAATTTTCATATTTAATTTAAATGTCCACTCTAAGCCATTCAAATATGCTGAATTCTGCTGATTGTTCATTTATTTAGTTCTGTCGCAATTGGCCATGTTTTAATTTTTTTTATGTTTGAGGGGTCGTGCGGGTGCCCCTCTTTAATTTTCGGCCAGCCAGCACATTGAACCATCATACACAAAACCAGTCTTTGATACATGCATTGCAATGAGATCAGGGGTCTAATTTCATCACGATACTGAGGCATTTGCTGTGCCACTCTGTCCCTTTGCCACAATGCCCTTTCAATTTCACTTCTAAGGCAAATATTGCAGTGTCCTTTTTCTCTGCTTGCTCCATAGGAAACTCACTTTTGCCATTGTGCCCCTTATATATCCTCAAAATTGCCTTTGTGCCCTCTTGATTCCTTGGAATTCAAGGAAATAATTGCTGTGACCCTCAAACACCGAAATTCGACCCAAATGAGATGCATGTTGCAAACCCTCTTGTGTAGCTAGCAGTCACATTTCTGATTTTTCTCTTCAGGTTTACTCAGATGAGAATATTTTCAACATTCCCACTCATGTGTAGCTAGCACTCAGTCACATTTCTGATTTTTCTCTTCAGGTTTACTCAGATGAGAATATTTTCAACATTCCCTCTCATGTTGTTTTACCAGAAGACAAAGTACAGCAGAGTTGGCCGGTGAGCAGAGAGGAGATGCAGGCACTTGACAAACAGGTGGAGGAACTCTGGGATAAAATATTAGCTGTAGGTCTACTTAACACTACTTTGTAACTACATAAAGTTAGGCTAATTAAACAATAATATAAAACAATTATTTAATCCTTTTTTTCTTAAATGTGTGAAAGGCAAAGTTTTATTTTTGTATTTTTAATATATGATTAGGTAATTCAACTGTCCAAAGTGCAACCATCAGACAAGTTCAGTATATACTATTGGATAATTATGGTAGTGTTTTGGGAGTTAATGCTAGTTAAATATTGTTTGAAAGTGAAGTATACATACTAGAAAACTGGTAGTGTTTTAGGAGTTGGTGCTAGTTATATTTCTTTTTTCAGGTGAAGTATGCCAATACGTGTATTGTACATGATATCAGACAAGTGGATGAAGCACAGATGAAAGTTAGCCAAATGCTTAAAGATATGAAAGCTATGAAGAATATTATCCGCACAGCAGGAAGTGAGTTCACAATTATTTCTTAAGAATGACAGTCCTTGTCTTTTGAAATATGCAGACGAACCAAAAATGGTTACTTGATCATTTACTGCCGAGATTTACAAGTGTCACAAAACCTGTGTAATTTCAGGTATAATACATCTCTGCAAAATCAAAAGATAATAATAGTACGTTTCTTTCATAAACAGTGTGTCACAAATACCCTGGATTTGACAACTAATTTAAATGATTGCTTGTTTTGTTCTCTATCAGTGAATACGTGTTCTGTCAGTTCATCAGGCAAAGAGAGAGCAAAAGGAAACGTGTGGTAACTTCTATGAATGTGCAGTCATCGTCATCTTTGTATGGCACATAGTCAGTAGTCAGTATCAGGGTTTCTAGAATATGGTGCTTGACATACTCGTTTGGATAAATAAAGGCCGACTATTATTAGCATGGAACACGTGAAATAACTCGCTAGCATAATCTGCGAAAAAAATGCAGTCCACTATTTCTGTTTCCGACAAGATGTCATAATATCCTGAAGATTGCCGAATGGTTTTCCTGCAAAAATTTTTTTATTCCGATCGAATCAAGCGCTCCAAATACTCGTTTGGATAAATAAAGTCTGACTATTATTAGCCTTGAATACGTCAAATAGCTTGCTTGCGTAATCTGCAGAAAAAATGCAGACAAAGATTTCTGTTTCCGGCAAGATGTTGTAATACCCCGAAGACTGCCGAATGACTTTGCTATAGAGACTGTTTTACTTCCGGTCAAAATAAATAAAACTTTTCTGTTCGTTTATCGTTAAAAATACAATTATTATAAGTAATTAATTTATCCATTGTTATCTATTATATTGAAGGTACTGATTATTTTACTTTAGATTGTTAGTTTTTAGTCTTACTCCGACTGAGTTAGTCATCTGCGAAGTCCGAGTCTCAGATTGAGACAATCGACGGTGAATCGCACTTGGCAAATTTGTAAATAAACTCTAGTAGGTCGCCATCTGATAGATCTGTTTTGTTCTTTTGTTTTTGAAAACGGTGAAACTAATCTTACAGTGAATCAGGGTGCAGACAAGTGCATTTTTTGCAATCGATTTTTTAAAAATCATGCAAAATTAGCGAATCGATCCAATTGTCAAGTTTGAGTTTTATTTTTACTTTGTAGTGTTAGGAGGTTAAGTTAGGCTAGTGAATTTTGAAAATCACTGATCCCATGGATAGTGGATTAAAAAAAAATTCTAGTAGCCCTGCCAGTATTGTAGAAAGTTATTCTACTAATCATCATTTCCTCGAAAAACTTTTTTTGTGATTACAATGCCTGGTAAAGGATATAACAAAACACTTAGAACCCCAAAAATAAACACTTAAAATATCCAAAAATGTTTTGGTTGTATAATTGGCTCAGTCATGAATAAACAATAAAGAGCAGTGGGTGGGGTGGACATGATACTGGGATAGTGCCATAGAAGAGAATTATAGAGTATATTTTAATTATTAATTTTGTTCAATTATGGTAATATAAACAAGCTGCATTGAGTAAATTTTATATAAAAATTTTAATTTTGATTAAAAG
Source organism: Symmetromphalus regularis (assembly GCA_032355785.1). NCBI lineage: Eukaryota > Metazoa > Mollusca > Gastropoda > Neomphalida > Neomphalidae > Symmetromphalus > Symmetromphalus regularis. Next base: position 7,026 of record JAULBS010151346.1, read on the forward strand.
TTAAAAGAAGAATGTCGGACAAAATGACACACATAATTAATGTTGTAAATGTCAAATATTCCAAAATGAGACATTTTTGAAGAATAGTTTCCGTGAACGATTACTTATTTTCAGGTGTGAACATACTTAATTACTATAGATTAAAATATAATTTAGTTTGGTTAACTTTGACTGGAGTGCAGTCATCCAGTGGTAGGATATGAGTCTCAAGGTGAAGACAGTGGTTCCAAACCAATCAAAAGTTGGCTTACAATTTCACTTATAGACAACATTTGACATTCAAAAGCAAATGATTGGTTAATCAATGTGCTTAGTGGTGTGATTAAAACAAAAATTAACAAATGAGGTGTAAAAGAGTTAAAAGTGTATGCTTTTGTTATAACAGTATCCTGTATAAATGATTTACACATTTATCTAGGAATGATAGTTATAACAGTATCCTGTATAAAGGATTTACACATTTATCTAGAAATGATTTTGTTATAACAGTATCCCAGTGTTCTCCAACCCATATAAGCAGCTTGTACGACCGCCAAGCTGCGAATTTATGCCGCCAAGTTGAACACTTTTGCAAACGGGTCCGCCAACCTCATAAAAAATGCTGCCATGTCGAAAATGAATCCGCCATGCCGAAAAGTCAGTTTTATTCACCTATCGCTATATCTAGTCTATACTTGGACTTTGAGTCAGGCATCAAAGGAACATGTGCCTCTTTCTACCTAATCAATCCAATGCCTATGCATGGTTTCTTTCATCACTGTTAGCATGCAACTTGGTCATTCGTCATCGCCCGTAAGATATCACTATCACTCATTCCTCATCATCTGTAAGACGTCACGAACACTCTTGCCTCAGCGGCGGTGTTAACATAATTTAGTTACTGTTAGCTACATTTTATCAACAGAATAAACAATTCAGTCTGTAAGAATGCACCACTGAACTCTGGTAATTAGAATACAAGTAGGATAGCAACAAATCAGTTTAATTGACCTCTGTGTATTTATAATCCCTCCCCAGTCCCTCCAAACAGCAAGTATAATGGAACAAAGTATAGCAGTTACAGTAAGCAATAATCTCCGGTCTGGAAACTGAATTAGTCACGTAATGACCCAGATGGCGGAAATTACACGCGGAAAATAACAATGTTTTTAATTCAACTTGAAATAATGAAAGTAATTTTTAATTATTATTTGCTAAACATATATCACACTCAACAAAATAATAATTTAAAAAAAGTTTTATTTATATTTTGAATGCATTTCTGCTTTGAAGAAAAACGTAAATGATCGGTTGTATTAAAAGTTAAAAATCATGTGTACGGGCATTTTCAATCTGGAATTCTGTGACTTAAGATTTACAAAAAAATTCTAATGCGAGATGGTGTCACATGTCCGCCAATCTTGTCCTAGAAAAGTTGGAGAACACTAGTATCCTGTTTAAAGGATTTACAGATTTATCTAGGAATGACAGTTATAACAATATCCTGTATAAAGGTTTACAGATTTATCTAGGAATGACAGTTATAACAATATCCTGTATAAAGGATTTAGATTTATCTAGGAATGACTGTTATAACAGTATCCTATATAAAGGATTTACATAGTTATCTAGGAATGACAGTTATAACAATATCCTGTATAAAGGATTTACAGATTTATCTAGGAATGACAGTTATAACAGTATCCTATATAAAGGATTTACAGATTTAGCTAGGAATGACAGTTATAACAGTATCCTATATAAAGGATTTACACATTTATCTAGGAGTAGGAATGACAGTTATAACAGTATCCTACATAAAGGATTTACACATTTTGTTTTGGCAGTATCTGATATGAAGGACTCGCTTGTTCACTGTGTTGGTCAGACAAGGACTCTAATGAAGAACATGATGGATGTGAAGGCTATGTCATGCACAAACAACCCACAGGTCAGATATTTTTGGTAGCATCTTGTAAATCTAAAATTTATCAAATTTAGTAAAGTTCAAAAAAATAAATATTGCAAGTGTGTGAAAGTAATATATTTAGAATATATTTTAAATTAGGTTTTTTAGGAATATTTGATTGCTCCAAAAATAAAAATGATCACGAAAACATTTTAAACATAATGAAATCTGTAAAAAGGGTCTTTACGTCTAAAAACAAGTTCTTTCTATTTAAACAGACAGAAAAAGTAGCAAATTTCGGTAATTACCACATTTTTTTTTCTAACTTGTGTGAGGTGTTTTGCAAGAGGTACCCATTTGGGCTGCTTCTCATTCCAGCCAGTCATCCACAACTAGCAAAACATGCCAGGGTATGTATTGTCCCAATATTCAAACCAATAATGGACTGAGAGGGGGGTGCAGATTTTTTTTCAAGCAGATTATAGTCTGTTTGACAAATAAAAAACAAAACTTAGAACTTACCTCATTAATATTGATATTTTTTAAAATAAATAAAATTTCCTATTTTTTGTCCAGGTTGGTTTGTCCATGGGTTCTGTGTTTAAACGACAGTCAAAAGTATTTTTGTTTACATTTCGAGCTGGTATTACTTAGACCGCCATGTTTTATTTGCTGTAGAATTCATATAAAAATTAGGGTGTTAGGTAATTATTTGTATAATATATTTCTGTGATACACGGTTATTATTTTATAAATATATTTATCATAATTTAATATCAATGTCATATTTGCAAAGATTTATTTATTAAAGCAAAAAAAGAAAATGACGAACGACATACGAATATTACCGAAAATGACCGAGATGTTCGGAATGTTAAAATGAGTAGTTACCTCAATTTGTAATGAATTCGTATTCCATTTTTACATCGCTATGAAACATATTCGTTTTTCCTATATGAAAGAATAGGTAATATTTTTAATTATTATTTAACAAAGTAATGAAAAAAACTGGAACATAGAACATTTTTGTTATTTCCAAAAGTCCTTTTGTCGCCAAGGTTCACGCAAACTAAAGTAATCGACAAAAATCCATGTTCCAAGTAGCGTAAACAGACTATAGACCCCAGGCCACTGAAAATAGTTCTTAATTTCTGTCCCTGTTTACAGATACTTCAGTATGATTATTCTTTACAATACGTGAGCATAAATGAAAAATTATTATCACTTCATCGAACTGCCAGACAGAAATATCTACAAGTATAATCGAGATATGTTACTTTCATGCCCAAACTGATTGGGATAGCAGTATGTCGAACACTCTTTGTTAATGACATCGATTATTTCCTAGTCTCTACAGAGAAAGTTTGTAGAATTTAATAAGTTTCTATTGGAAACCAATATGGCGCCCAAAGGGAGACAACCTTATTTTGCATCCGTATAGACAGTTCTCTTCACATTATTGTGTGGGATATTTATTTTATATTGTCCACAGCTGTTTGGCTATTGTGTGTCCAACATTTAGTAATTCTGACAAGGTAATAAATCAGATTTCTGGAAGGGGGGTCCAAATGTGGATTTCTGAAAAAAGGTGGGGTGTCCAAAAGTGATGAGTGAATAGAAATAGGTGAAAAAATGATAAATGTTCACGTCCTTCAACTCATAAAATAGTTTTTTTTTAAATCGAGAAAATGGGGGACGTCCTGATCCCTGGATCCCCTTGTATACGCTAGTGTGTAGTATGTGCTGTCTTATTTTTAGAAAAGCAAGAAGAAACTTAATGCATTGTTCCATAAAAAGTATATGCATATAAAAGATCCCTTGGTGCTAATTGGAAACAGTAGACCACTGCAAGCAGGGGGCGTTTGAGCTTGGGAGGGCTGCAGCCCGCTCCCCCAATAATTCTCATATGTTTTATTCATTTAATTATGAATTATTCACCGGCAAATTCTGATGTTCAGAAACGGGAGCAGCCCCCCTCCAATTTGAGCAGCCCCCCAATATATATTTCGTTCCAACACCCCTGGTAAGTAAGAAATAAAGTATGTCTGACACCTAATAGTCACTGAACAAACGATATAATGGGCATCGTTAAATATATAATCCTTTCTGTTTTGGCTTATTAGTTTTAAAAAATGATTCAATAAAAAAAAATTAAGAATGTGATTGGGATGGAGAAGCAACATACCTGTGTATAGGACTATTTTATCTCTATATTATATTCAATTTACCATAATATTGTTAATCACCTCTATACAGTGATTTATTATAAAAATGTTTTTAGAGATTGACCCCCAATAGCAAGGGCGAAAATCCGTTCCTGAAAGTGGGGTACGGAACATTTCGCATGTCAAAAAAAGGAGGCCGGACCGTTACGCTGCCCTCACCCCTTCCCCCAGGTTTGACGCCATTATAGACCCCTTGTGTGCCTCAGTATATTTGCCCTAAGACGACATGGTTAAGTGTTTCATTGATACAATAAAGAGAAATACTGGTAAAGATTATTATCTAGGCATTTTAATTTCAGTTTTTCGAAGCAAAAAAGTGGGGGGATAACTATATAGGCATCCCCCCGTCCTAAACATGGGGAGACGTGTCCGCCCCCCCCCCTCCCCCAGGGATTTACGCCCATGCCCAATAGCCCATGTTTATTTATTGTATGGAATCGTAAAACAAATGTGTAAATAAATAAAAGTGTGCAAGGCAGTGTCCAAGGGATATAACAGAAACAAAATAATATTGAAGGGAAATATAAAATTAATCTGTTCATCTGTGAAAAAATAAAAGCGCTTTTACCTTATACTCAGCCTTATATGCGTTGTTTCACCAGTTAATTTATAAACTCCAGAAATCTGAAGAAAACACAAATAAAATATTAATTACACATATCCGCATTATATTTAAATTAATTACAGATATCAGCTCTATATTAAAATTAATTACACATATCTGCCCTGTATTAAAACTTTAAAAATTAATTACATATATCCAGTAACATAGGACGGATTTTCAAAGCATGTAGGTGTGTGGCTGATTTTTGTGGATGTATAAAATATGTAGGTATGTGACAAAACGTGTTGTTAACATCATTGAAAAGGTCTTAAAATGAATTATAATATGGTACCAAATTCATCTTTGTGTGATAAATATTAAGAAAGTTGTGATGTTTTTAAACTGACAAAAACGACCAAACTTTGGTCACGTTTTACAA
>JAULBS010151357.1:0-12120 GCA_032355785.1 Symmetromphalus regularis
TGTGTGTGTGTGTGTGTGTGTGTGTGTGTGTGTGTGTGTGTGTGTGTGTGTGTGTGTGTGTGTGTGTGTGTATTCCGGTCCCGGTGCCCTGGTCTTAAGGGAGGGAGGGGGGCACGAGGCAAAATTATGACCTGACCCGACCCATATGTGTAAGTGTGTACTTACGTACGTGCGTGCGTGCTATTCATAGGTTGCAAGTGACTGTGGACTATTTTCTGAAACACTATTCCATTTACCAGTGCCAAGGACAAACCCAGAAAGAAAATTTCTGGTGAACGCCTAATGAAAACAGAAGCATTTGTTTCAGTCCCCGTCTTGCATGTTTGAGTAGTCGAAGAAGAAGACATACCTCAAGAATCCAATGAAGTCCTGTTCTTCTTTCGACATCACTGAAGTGACTTCGCCTTTGTTACTTTCACACACTTTCTTTGCAGAAAGGTAACTTGTCTTTTCCTCGAAGAATTTGTAGCAAACTCCACGAAAAGGAGTCCATCCACTCTGGCAGTCTGTACAAATATCACAACCATGTCATACCGACTTATATTCAATAAACAATACATTAAAGACAAACTGTAAGTTTATTATGGTACACATCATTAAATTATTCAGAAATTTATGCCTAACAAAACATGCTCTTTTTCGGTGGGTGTAGTCATTGTGTCATTTGGAGTACTTTTATATCTTTAGATTACTTTCTTAGGCCTTATGAAATTATAGTTTTTCTGAAACTATATTTCTTAAACTGATAACAGTTTGTTGTTGACATGAAACTGAGGATTCATTTTTAAATGCAAAACATTTCAACAACGGTTACTTTTTGGAGTACTGCCACATTATGGAACTGCGATAATGCCCTTTTAACATTTCACAAATAAATGTTTTCAAACTCATCTTCAGAGAAAACCCGCTACCGCCACACAGGCTACACATCCAAATCAGCAGCTATGGATCTTTTATAGAGAGAAGAGCGCATACTATTTCCTTGATAAATCAGTTATGAACCACAAGCCAGAGTCATTGGCATACACCTACTTAATAGTCTTGCGAAACACTCACTCTGGATTGGAGCCCGTGCTGATATTGAAATCTCCATTCCTCGACCGAGATTTGACCTCAGTACTGCGTAACCATTACACCACTGAGACTGTTCATATTAATTATTAATTTGAAGGATGTGAGCATATTCTCTGGCATAGCAGGTAAAGGCAGCAGTGGCGTAGCCTCCATTGAGGCAATGAGGCAACTGCCTCACTAGATTGTTTTGCAGAAAAAGAATTAATATGATTAATATTATAAAAGTTCATTAAAATACGAGAAATAACTTGCATTGCCTCACTAGAAAAAAGACTCAAGCTACGCCAATTGGCAGACGAGGCAAGCGCCATTTTCGCAGATTTGTTTTATTTTTTTCCCCATGATACTGATATTTATTATCCACATGGTTCGCGTTTATCACTCTCTGGCTACGCCCCAGATATTGATGGTTTTTTATAACTGAAATAGGTTAAATTACTGGACACGCGATATAAAATTGAAAACCACATACCTCCACACACGTAACCACCAGGAGACCACGTCCCATCAGTGAGGCAGGTTATTTCCAGTGTTGTCGTTTTGTCGGCGGAACACGCGAATTTCGCCTTCTTCCCAACATCATAGGAATCTTTACCGTCCACGAGCTCAGCGTCAGGAATTGAGTCAGGTTTGCCACATTTCTTCACTAGAACATACGAATTAGACTTTTCTAAATAGTTAAAATACACAAACGTCAAAAAGTTGCCTCTTATAGATGAAAATAATGTTCATCTTGGTAAAATTTGTATTTAAAAGCCATGTATTCTGAGACAGACTAAATGGAACTCGGAAAGCAATATCTGTATAATTATTACTGACAGGCAGGTCTTGTCTAGCAAACCTAATCTGTTACAATCTGTTCCGGTATTTATATATAGGAAAATCTTAAATTTGTTTCTTTAAAAGGGAACTTTTCAACGTTTATTAAGCGCGATAGTTGTCTAGCAAACCTAATCTGTTACAATCTGTTTCGGTATTTATATATAGCAAAATCTTAAATTTGTTTCTTTAAAAAGGAACTTTTCAACGTTTATTAAGCGCCATAGTTATATATTGTTGTTAAGAAAGCAGTGATGGTTTAGTATTCTTTTGACCTGTATCCGGTTTTCAGCTTCCTTCCGGTTTCGCCATTTTGTGTGAATTTTCATTCTGCGTTTATTTTGTTTGAATATAATGATAGAACATCAGAATGCTAATGCAATTTTCACATTTTCATTCCAGGGATATTTATGAATTATGTATAATGAGTAAAAAATAAGTTAGGAACTTTTTTCTTTAATTAGCAGTCCCTGTCACAACCGACTGTGTTCATGCCAGTTTTGCAACCAGCAGTCTTCATCATTACACTGTCATCATATACTGTTCAAAATAAGCTGGGGATATACAAAAATAACAGACTACAGAGGATAATAAGAACGGCGTAATGTTTATAATAGTAGCAGTTAGTGGTAAAGTTGAAGTAATTATGTGACATGACTGGTTTATGCCAGAATACAGAGGTATGGCCTAACCAGACCAATATAGGCAGCAAGGGTGGGAGAGGGGATAGTGAAATTCAAGTTTTTGATTCATGCATTCATTAAAAATGTATACAATCTCCGTGGTTCCTTATTATTTTTTATTATTATTATTTTTTTATTTAACGACCCCCTCCCCTCCGGCACAAAAGTAAACACTATCTATTGGGGTCACACTGGGGTTTCTTCCAAAAAAAATTCTAACATATATACATTTTTTTTTTAACATGGATGACTCACTTATGACAAATTCAAGGACAAACAGTCAATAACAATGTTTGAGTATCCTGTCCCATTCCTGCAGTCGTTGCCAAATGACTTCAACACCACTGACGTTGCCCAATGGAAGGTATGCACTTGGTACTGGGACTTGTAATGTGTTGGTTTTGCTGTTGCAAGTATGTATCATTCAATGGCGTTGGAACAAAATTCATGCTGGGGGGTTACCAGTGAATAATTCAACAATGAATAAGAAACATATTTATGGGAATTATTGGGGGGCTGAAGACCCTACGCAAGTCCCCACCCGGTTTTCGAGGCCCCTGTGATTACATAATTATTCATATTTGAATTCAGTTATCCCCTACGTGTTTTGAATACTATATAAACACTACCAATGAACACATCCATAACTTCACTTGAAGAAGCAGGACCCGCGGATTGGGGAGGGGGGGGGGGCACTGACAAGCAGATGACTGAAGGACAGCAGCGTTCCTACAGGAACCCCCTCATACTTCGAAAACACTCCGGATTTCGGCCGCTTTATTTTGTCACCGAGCTTGATTTTTTTTTTATACAGCCTAATACATTTTAGTGATTTTTTTTTCATTAGTTATCCTCCAACCCAACCGCTCCCCCACTTTAACCTTAGAAGACATACTTGCTGATGGTGTGTCAAGGTGAAGATTTTCTTTGCAGGTCTTTATACATTGCATCGCCACATGAGATTCTGAACAGTAATTTGGATCCTTTTTCAACTCCGCGGCACAGTCCTCTTTAAGGTCAGCCAGTTTTGCTAAACCAGACACATCACAGTAGTTTCTAACACAGCCTTCTTTACGAATGAAGCACCAGGGCTGAAAGCCATGACCTGGATTGCGGCAATAGTTCTCTTCCAGACGGGCATCAAGGTCTCTGTAAGAAAACACGCATTAAATTTAAGTGTTACATTGATACAATAAAGAGAAATATTGGTAAAGATTATTATTTAGATATTTTAATTTCAATTTTTCGAAGCAAAACCTTGGTGGATAATTATTTTGGCGTCCCCTCCCGTCCCAAAATTGGGGGCAAGTGTCCCCCACCCTCGTTCCCCCTGGGATTTACGCCTATGGCTAATATAATTTGGTAGAAATAGAATAAAAATAAATTCCATTTTGGTCCCTTTTATTTAAATTGCTCTCAACGATGACGTTAAAACCAATAATATTGTTAAGTTTTAAAATGTCAACTCTTAGTCAACCAAACACGCCACATACAGATGATATCTCAAAAAGGAATCTGTCAAAGAACAATTTTTATTTTTTGGTAGAAATAGAATAAAAATAAATTCCATTTTGGTCCGTTTTATTTAAATTGTTCTCAACGATAACGTTAAAACCAATACTATTGTTAAGTTTTAAAATGTCAACTCTTAGTCAACCAAACACGCCACATACAGATGATATCTCAAAAAGCAATCAGTCAAAGAACAATTTTTATTTTTATTCGTTCCTTCCACTTAGGAATCCTGTACCATACACCTGTAATTTGTAAAATATAAAAAAAAGCATGGCCTAGTAAGCATTACATACTCAGGCTTGGTGGAGTAGTGTCTGCACATGGTGGTCTCTCGCCAGTTGAGGCAGCGCTCACTACCGCTGGTGTAGTTAATCTTTCCATTGTAAGAAGCACCCAGGTCTGCCATGCTGAACGACATGTCCGACCCTGCATACAAAAAAATTCACTTTGAATTAGTTAAACATACAGGGAATGGTAACAGAGTTATATTGTAAAGGCAACTAAAAAGAAAGTTTTTTTTTAATTTAACGACGCCTCTAGAACACATTGATTTTTATCTCATCATTGGACATCAATCATATGGTCATTCTGACATATTTATTTAGAGGAAACCCGCTGCTGCCACATAAGTTATTCTTTCTGATAAGCGACAAGGGATCTTTAGGACAACACATACCACGGCGCGGTTTTGTCTACGACTATCGTTTATCGTCTTATATGAACATGCTAGTTTCAACGTTTTGACAATTTTTGTTGTTGAGAATATCCAAATTATAACAATGAGATCAATAAGGACCAACATAAAAAGAACCGTTTAAAATATACTAATAACCAGTGTTTAGAATATACTAATAACTATTATTTAGAATATGTTAATAACTATCATTTAGAATATATTAATAACTAATGTTTAAAATATGGTAATAACTATTATTAAGAATATCCTAATAACGAATGTTTAGAATATGCTAATAATTATTGTTTAGAATATGCTAATAACTATTATTTAGAATATGTTAATAACTATTGTTTACAATATGCTAATAACTATTGTTTAGAATATGCTAAATATTATTTAGAATATGCTAATAACTAATGTTTAGAATATGCTAGTACCGGTAACTATTATTTAGAATATGCTAATAACTATTGTTTAGATTATGCTAATAACTATTATTTAGAATATGTTAATAACTAGTGTTTAAAATATGGTAATAGCTATTATAGAGAATATGCTAATAACTATTGTTTAGATTATGCTAATAACTACTGTTTAGAATATGCTAATAACTGTTATTTAGATTATGCTAATAACAATTGTTTAGAATATACTAATGACTATTATTTAGAACATGCTAATAACTTATTTAAAATATGCTAATAACTATTGTTTAGAATATGTTAATAACTATTGTTTCGATTACGCTAATAACTACAGTTTAGAATATGTTAATAACTATTATTTCGATTACGCTAATAACTACAGTTTAGAATATGTTAATAACTATTGTTTCGATTACGCTAATAACTAAAGTTTAGAATATGTTAATAACTATTGTTTCGATTACGCTAATAACTACAGTTTAGAATATGTTAATAACTATTGTTTCGATTACGCTAATAACTACAGTTTAGAATATGTTAATAACTATTGAGAATATGCTAATATTATACAAATAACATGTTCTTACATGGGACCATCCTGACCGTGGCCTTGAAGCCACTGGCTTGCCCTTCTGCGTCTGTCTTGAAGATGATCGTAAGCATGTTCCACTGGCTCACCACACTTCCTTGAAAATGTTTACCACGGAATCTGAAACAACACACACATTCAGTAAAGCACGGACACATTACAGAGATGGCCAGTAGACAAATTATCTACAAATTGTATCAGAAAATCGAAGGCCAAATACTAAAATCAGAAGAAAAAACATTTTTATTCCTAAACATACTGTTCATAAGTATTCACAATTTGTATTATTATCACAAACATTATGATTGAAAATTCAGTATCGGTAATTTGTTCATGTTCATTTTATCACATTATTAAAGTCAGATATTCATATATGAAGAACAAACAATGGATCGTATTGTGAAATGCAGCTTAAATGAAATATGTCGCATGTAGCTGGTTGGTTGGTTGGTTGGTTGATTGTATATATTTTCATGCTTATATCCAATTAAGGATCAAGCTCGATGACCTGGGCACACAACTCGGCTTCATGTGTTGTCTGTCTAGGACAGAGGTTAGTGTTAGTAGGAGACACGAAACCCACTACGCCACACTAATGGGGCTAGTCTTTACGATAAGCATCAAGGGATCTTTTATATACACTATCCCACAGACATCATTGCACATACCACAGCCTTTGTAAGTGGTATACACCTACCCACTGAGCCTTGCGGAACACTCACTCTGGGTTGTAGCCGAAACTGAGATTAAAAATCCCATGCCTTGACTGAGATTTGATCTCTGTACCTACCAGCCAGGAAACTGACAGCTTAACCACTGTACCACAGAGGCCGGTTGTACGTAGCTGAAACAATACCTGTCAATAAATGTGCATTGCCCGTTTGAAATAGACTTGCTTCAGCCTAGGTCAGATGAATGTTCTGAAATTCATTTCAGTAAAGTTTGTTTTATTTAACGACGCCTCTAGAGCACATTGATTTTTATCTTTTCATCGGCTATTCTGACATATGTATTTTAGAGGAAACCCGCTGCCACCACATAGGCTACGCCTTTCGATAAGCAGCAAGGTATATTTTATATGCATCGTCCCACAGACAGGACAGCACATACCACGGTCTTTGATAAACTAGTTGTGAACCACTGGTTGGAACGGAAAATAGCCCAAACTGCAGATGGATCCACTGAGAAGGATCGATCCAACGACCGACCGGTTCATAGGCAGACACTACCGTTTGAGCTACATTCCGATCCGTCATTTCAATAAATGCACATTGTCAATATGAAATAGACTGGCCTAAGTCTATGTAAAATAATACTGATATCAATGAACGTGCAATATGTGTTTGAAATATACTAGCCTGAATCCAGGGTGGCCTACACGCATGGTTCGAGTCTCCACATAATCTCCGCTATTTTCTGAACTACCGCCAATATCAAACTCTTCAAAATCTAACACCAACTTAGACTCTTTTGGTCCCTGAAGTACAAACACATTTAACACCATCACTATGAGTTGTTTAAATGTTGGTTCCCATTTTCTCATAACAGCAGGGTACGAAATTATCAAAATTTGTAATTAGTTTTCTTATATACGATCTAGCACGGTAGAAATGTAGTGTAGTTTTTGTTAATTTTAATACCTGGTTTCCTAAATGTTGTACCCTGGTGAAGAATGAACGTTAATCTTAGCGTTTATAAATCTCTCTCTTTCTCTCTCTCTCTCTCTCTCTCTCTCTCTCTCTCTCTCTCTCTCTCTCTCTCTCTCTCTCTCTCTCTCTCTCTCTCTCCTCCCTCCCTCCCTCCCTCCCTCCCTCTTTTCCTCACTGGTTTCTCGTCTTCCCCTCCATCTCCACTCTATATATATGTGTGTGTTGTTTTTGGCATAGTGTGTTTGTTTTTGTTTGCATGTACACAAACAAACAAAAAAAACCTAGTAAGCAAATAAATATGTGTGTGTTTCTGTGTGTGTGTATATATATATTTGTGCGTATATGTGTGTTCATGTGTGTATATATGCATTTGTGCCTACATGTATGTGTGTATGGGTTTTGTGTATGTGTGTGTATGTATGCATGAATATGTGTGTGTGTGTGTGTGTATGTGTGTGTGGAGGGTGTATGTGTGTGTGTGTCTATTTGTGTGTATCGGGGGTATGTATGTGTATGTGTGTCTCTATGTGTGTGATATGTGTATATGTATTTGTGTGTGTTTGAAATAACCTTGAATAACCAGGTGCAGTGAACACTGTTGGGGTAGACATCTCCATCTTTAGGTGAGCTGAAGGTATGTGTGGGTGAACTAGTTGTTAGATCAATCACACCACCACAGTCTGAAATAATAAAACATCGTCTTTAGGTGAGCTGAGGATATGTGTGGGTGAACTAGTGGTTAGATCAATCACGCCACCACAGTCTGAAATAATAAAACATTAAATAAAAAGTTCTTCTTAAACACATTGTTTTTCATACTAGTCTGAAACAAAAACACACCAGTTAAACAAAAGAGAAGTGTGCGACATAATTCAAAACTAATATATAGCAAACCAGTGGTATATGCCGGAACTTAGAAATTGGATAGGGGTTCAAATGTAAATGATGTAGTTGTCTTTTATCGTTTTTTTCTTTATTAGTCTTAGAGTAAACATTAACAGCAATCAAGAGTTACAGGAGACAGAACAAAGTTAGAAAACACATTTACAATAAATATTGTATTGCTGGTGCACTGGCAATCTCACTGGTGACAACTGAAAGACATTGTGTCTTTGATTGTTCTATAACGTTGAAGTGGCACTAGTTAATCGTGATTTGCTGCATCTAATTAGTCAACGCTGTCCAATAGATGGTCGATAGTAATTAACTTATAAAAAAATGTATTTGTCGTACAATCAGAATATACAGACAGATATATTAATTTAAAGTGTCACAATTAAATGTTATTGTCCATAAACACGGAGTATGACATTACATACAGCCTATTAAGATATATGAGTGTGATGCAAACTTTAACCAACTAATAGTGAGAAATATTTTAATTAAAAACAAATTGTTTAAGAAAAGAGGGTTTAGAAATCCAGTATCATATCAATGCTCTAGCATAGCCAGCATGAGAAAGACGAGGCGCTTGCCTTGTCTGGAACTTCCGCAGATTTTTTTTTACATGATACTTATATTTATTATCCACATGGTTCAAGCTCCCAGCGCCTGGGTTTGCATTGATGTTTTTGCCTCTGGCTACGCCCCAGCAATGTATCGGCTATTGACAGCATTACCGTATTTAACTGGAATGTAGTGGCAGGTTATCATGGTGAGTTTATTGGCGGAAATCGTATGTCGTGGAACCTTTCCGGTGGAGCTGATTTTCTCTGCGGCGAACTCGTAATAAGATCTATAGCTGAACATCCCTACAGAAAAAAACGTCATCAGTATAAATGGCGAGAAATATTCAATTATTTTATCGTTGTCAAATATGACACGAGTAAATGTTTAGTACACCTACTGACTATTTTTTATTTGAGAGTGACTAGGACATCGTTACAATTTCAAGAATACCTAGTGTCCAAATTGCTGTTTAAACATATTAATATGCAGTGAATCATCACCATTTTAATAATGTGTACGTAGCTTCTAGAATTACAATGAAGTTAGTTCCGATTTCAGTTTAATGTAAAGACCAACGTATGAAACAGATGTTAAACTTTCAGTTGCTTGTTTTATTTTTACTTGTAGATAAATCAATGGAAAATGACCACAGTTCATAGTACGATTCTAGCGGAAAGAACATCGGTATACCTTCAACTGCTTGACATTCTAGGAATTCTGGGTACATCGTGAAGGCCGTGTCAGCTGGAAGTTTGATTGGATCGAATGATATTCCGTCAGAACGGCAGCAGTATTCGAAAGTGGTGTCTTTTCCATATGCCCCTGCAGGAAGACCTCCTTTGAGGCTGCTTTTGCCTCCCGTTATTGTTATCGAACCACTTTTAAATCCTGAAAAACAAATCATTAAAAACATCATATAGTTTTATTTACAATTAAAAACCATAATGAATGATACCAGTCACTAATATTTTGTCAGATTTGAGATTCTGAGATCATTGTAACTGTCGACCTTCAAGGAATCATCTGAATAATTAAAATTATACCAAAACTAATTCAGGTGAAACATAGCTATTTTAAATGTTAGAGCTCATCTGTGTTACTGAGTTCTTAATTTAAAAAATGTGGGTCTTTCACAAAGTTTATTAAATATTGTAACTTGTAATTCACCATAAAATCATCATTTTCTTTTTTAAAATAACAATATATTGTAGTAAGTTCTTCGTTTTCTTGTTAATTCTCAAATTCTTCTAAAAGTCATTTTACATATACATGCATAAAACTTTTTTTTATATAATAATGATAGTTTTTGTTAGTGAGGTCTACCAGAGATTGTTTACATAAGGAAACGAGGTATTTTATTAGCGATTAAGGAGGCAAAATTATAATGGTTTAATATCATTTCAAAGATTACAAGCTATTCTGAAGGGATGACATTAAGAGTCTATACTGTCCTCTCCTAAACTATTTTCACTGATTTCAAGCATCTACGGCGTCTGTATTTACAAAATACAAACCTTCAAGACACGAATCACCCAGTTTGTTGATGCAGTAGTTTCCCTCCTCTCACTTTTATACAAACCTTCAGGACACGAATCTCCCAGTTTGTTGCTGTTGATGCAGTAGTTTCCCTCTTCCCACTTTTATACAAACCTTCAGTACTTTTATACAAACCTTCATGACTCGAATCTCCCAGTTTGTTGTTGTTGATGCAGTAGTATCCCTCTTCCCACTTTTATACAAACCTTCAGGACTTTTATACAAACCTTCAGGACTTTTATACAAATCTTCAGGATACGAATCTACCAGTTTGTTCATGCAGTAGTTTCCCTTTTCCCACTTTTATACAAACCTTTAGGACTTTTATACAAACCTTCAGGACTTTTATACAAACCTTCAGGACTTTTATACAAACCTTTAGGACTTTTATACAAACCTTCAGGACACGAATCTCCCTGTTTGTTGATGCAGTAGTTTCCCTCTTCCCACTTTTCGTCAGACGCTGAGCTCTCATCCTTAACACAGAAGTGGTACTCTTGAGTGGTCTTGGTGAATTCGCCATCCAAGCGCAATGTAGGGGACACTTTGTTGTTGCCCTTGCCCTCCAGTTTGACTGACCCGTCTTTGAATCCGTCAGGACAGGTAGATGCTGATTTAAGCAGGGCAAAAGTTCCCTTGGGCCATTCAAGTCCTCGTATAGCTGTAATAAGAACAAATGATATTGACAAAAGATACATCATTTAACAAAATCATTTATAGCATGCTACTTTGTCATTTCTTTTCTTTTTAAATGACGCCTATATAAATGTATGTGGAGGGCTTAAGGACATATTCTTTTGGTTTAAAAAATATTTCATGGCTATTTTGGAGCAACTGGTATATATGTACCCCAGGGACTATATTAGAATTATGTTTCCTAAAATGCGATTTCCTGGTATCTGAATTACATAATTATCTATTTTTAAAAGATAATTTTATAGTATTTTATTACCGTCTCTAGCCTAATATGTAGCAGAAAAACAGTCAGAAAAGACAGTAATAGGGTCTGCAGTCATATCCACACTCCAGGTTTCAGGGATGCCGTGCTACAAAACGCTTAGTTCACATATTTGCCTTCTGGTGATGCAAATGTGTGGCCTAGCATTGATTTAACAGCAACGTCTGAAAGTAGTAGTAGTAGTAGTAGTAGTAGTAGTGGTAGTGGTAGTGGTAGTGGTAGTGGTAGTGGTAGTGGTAGTGGTAGTGGTAGTGGTAGTTGTAGTGGTAGTGGTGGTAGTGGTGGTTGATGACAGTGATTCAAAGCCCGTTGGAGGCTGGTTCATACTAGACTACGTCAAAATGACTAAATGTTTGACATCCAATAGCCGATGATTAATAAATCAATGTACTCTAGTGGTGTCGTTAAACAAACAAAGACAGTAGTAGAAGTAGTAGTAGTAGTAGTAGTAGTAGTAGAAGTAGTAGTAGTAGAAGTAGTAGTAGTAGTAGTAGTAGTAGTAGTAGTAGTAGAAGTAGTAGTAGTAGTAGTAATAGTAGTAGAAGCAGCAGTAGTAGTAGTAGTAGTAGTACTAGTAGTAGTAGTAGTAGTAGCAGCAGCAGCAGCAGTAGTAGTAGAATATATATATAGCATAAGTATTAGAATAGTATAGCATAGCATAGCACAGCATAGCATAAGTAAAAATATAGTATAGTATAGTATAGTATAGTATAGTATAGTATAGTATAGTATAGTATAGTATTA
>JAULBS010151368.1:0-12120 GCA_032355785.1 Symmetromphalus regularis
TTTTGGATCAGAAGCAATGCTAATATACTTTCGAAATCATTTGTTAATGTGGCGATATTTGAACAGTACTTGAAAGCCACCGCAGAGAAAAAACAAAAACCGACTAAGAACAGAAAGCAAAGGACAGACAGTATGATATAGAAAAACGACAGTGTGTGTGGAAAGACTAGGCTAAACACAGAGTTAGGAGAAAAGAGCGTGGTTAATATATATTCAAATAAATGCTATGTTCTGTAGGGATTGCAGAGAAAACAAAACAGAAATAACGAAGGCTAAACCTTTTGTTGTTGGCACCTCAGTATTCAAACTGGAAAGCATAAAAGCTCACGAAACAGATGATTATACATTTACTCTATAGTTATAAAATTATATATCGTTCTATAGGCTGGTGGACTAGCAAAAATTCTGTTGGCTCTGGTCCAGCATTCACCCCCCTAAATCTGTATGCAAATTTGGATTGACGCTAATTTACTAGAATAACGTTCAAGCCTTCACAACCACCCCCCGCCCCTAAAGAAAATCCTGCATACGGGCCTGTTGATTACATTTAAAATGGAATGAGCTAATCATGATACATCATGTCTGGAACTCTGGAATTTTCTGGAAACTGAAATGTGTAGAAATCAGTTTTTTATTTTTATTTGGTCCTCTAACTTGAAATTTTCACACACAAAATGTGTCCTTTCAAAATAAAATAAAATGTTTGGCCTAAATCTACTCTAGATTTGGTTTAGCTTAACTGTTTGATTTTGAAATAGTTACACAAGACATTAAGTACAACTATACTGGTGCATATGAATGTTATAAAATGCTGGTTTTATATTAACAGTTTGCCATAAACCAACTTTATGCATATTGACAGTTATGCTATTTTCCATTCCAACCAGTGGTCCACAACTGGTTCATCAAAGGCCGTGGTATGTGCTGTCCTATCTGTTGGACAGTGCATATAAAAGACCCCTTGTGCTTATTGAAAAGAGTAGCCTATGTGGCGGCAGTGGGTTTTCTCTAAATAAATATGTCAGAATGACCATATGATTGAAATCCAATAGCTGATGATAAGAGAAAAATCAATGTGAGTGACATTATTAAATAAAACAAACTTTACTTTTTGTTAATTACAGATGTCTACCAGGTGCAGGGTTTGACTGCAGATCTTACGTCACAGACGTCATCGGCCAGCTCGTCACCAGTGGCTGTTCAAGTAGCGTCCCCAGCAATAGTCAATCTGTCAGCCAACAGCAATGGAATCATGGCAGTTGGATCACAGCAGCAAGTAAGTGCAGGCTTTGAACAAAAATCTCTAAACTATCAGGGGTCGAATTTCACTGAGGCATTGCCGCAGTGCCCTCTCAATTTCACTTCAAACGACGACAAATATTGCTGTGCCCTATTTTTCTGCTTGGCCCATAGGAAACTCACATTTGCCATTGTGACCCCGATGAGTCCTTAAAATTGCCTTGGTGCCCTCTTGATTCCTAGGAATGCAAGCAAATAACCATCGCGACCCCAAACACTGAAGTTCGACCCATGTACAACCTTGCAACAAACTGAAGTCTTATTCTAAATTGTGGAATTCAAGCGGCAATTTGAACATGAGCCAACATTCAGAATAGTTTATAAAATGTTTTATAAAAAACTTTTGTTCTTTTTATCTTCTATATTTAAAAGACCCTACATTTAGTTTTTTGTTTTCTATGTTGAGAAGCTGAATACAATACTGATGCTCAAAAGAAACAATTCTTAAAAAAAAAAGAAAAAAAACCTGTAAAGAAAATTGATTTTATGTGTACATGTATCACATTTATCATCATGTTATGCCCTACTTGACATCTCTATTACACACAATTGGATTCAGTAAAGTTGAATATTATTAGGACGTTTTCATTGTCAGAACATTCAAAATTAGTTGGGGTTTTTTAAGAGTTCACCCTGGGACAGTTTTAGTTCATCCGCTTTTCAAATATTTGCAGTATTTTGTTAAAAATTAATAAAAATAGCTTTGAAGAAAATACAATAGCTAAAAACTTAAATGTTTTAGCAAATTTGTATAAAAATAAATGTTTGGCTATGAGAATGGTAAAACTTGCTTTTGATCATCTGTATAGTGAATTCTAGTTACATCATCAAAGAACCATTTTAGTGTTTCTACACCATACAGATGTGGAGGATGGTAGAACATTTTATTACTTGCTGTACTTTGTATTTAGTTTTTTCTTTAGACCATCACCAGTGTATCATGTTTACAGTGTTGAAGAAGATTGCATTTTATATCTTTTATATTAAAGGTACAGATACCCGGATCCACAAACACCACAACAATACAACAGGTTCAGTTGGCAGCCGACATTCTCGATGAGGAAGAACCGCTCTATGTTAATGCCAAGCAGTACCACAGAATCCTGAAGCGACGTCAAGCTCGAGCCAAACTCGAGGCAGAAGGCAAGATAGCAAAATCGAGAAAGGTAAGAAAGGTAAAAATAATAACAACACAAATCTCTATATTAGTAAAAATTGTATGTTTGTAGTTTTGTGACAATCATGTTTTTTTTTATATCCATAGCTCAGCTTACTGGTCCAGTAGTAGGACATATGACTCATTCTGGTTCACACTTGACTCCACAACTGGTTGATGAAAGACCGTGGTTTGTGCTGTCCTGTCTGTGGGACGGTGTATATAAAAGACCCCTTGCTGCTTATCAGAAAGAGTAGCCTATGTGGCAGCAACAAGTTTCCTCTTAATCAATAATTATATCTGAATGACCATATGATTGATGTCCAATACCCGATGATAAGATAAAAATCAGTGTGCTCTAGAGGTGTGATTAGATAAAACCAACTTATATATTTTTTTGGTTCACACGTCAAAATTTCCAGTAGCTGATGATTAATAAATCCTTGTGTGATTAAACAAAACAAACAAACAAAAAAGTACACATGGTGTAGTTCCCATTCAAGTCGAGAATGGTTCAGGTTACTAGGCATTTCAGGCACTAGCTGGCGAAATGGGGCTTTTTTTTGCCGAATGTTTGCTCAAGTCGCCAACTTGTTAGCAGTAGTGAGAAGTTGAAGTCGCCATAATATTTTGCTCAAAGTGAAAAACAAATCCCAATAACTAACATCTGACAGTGACACCGATTTGTAATGCCAACCAAAACATCACTAACTAATCTTTACAAACAAGTAACTAATCTCACATGATGCATGTTTATTTTCCCCTGTTAATGCGGAACAGACCATATCGACCTTTGTTCTGTTACGTAATATGAACAAGAATTCCAGCAACTACAAAGATTATGCGGTTTCTATTCGCTTCGCGGTCTTGTTGTCAGTAGTAGATATTTTCATTGGCATATCTATTCAAGTTATATGGTTGTTGATTCTATTTATTGAATTATTTAATCTTAACTAAAAATAATTGTCTGGTGATTGTGGAAAATGCCACAAAAACATGTTTTAGATTCTCATCATTCTGTGCGCAAAACGGGTAGACCATTAAAATGTGGAGATAGATGATAGGGCTCAGAGGTTTCCCCACCAAATAATTTAAACCAAAAATAAACAAAACCAAAATTATTATTAAAAGAAAGTTTAATAGTTAAAAAAACCTTTTTCGTTAATTTAAATATAAAAATAAAAAAATTTAATCTCTGTAAAAAGGGTCACATGACAAAAAGAAAAAAAAGAAAAAAAAAGTTGTTTTTGGTAGATTAGTGCCTGACTTTATAGGGCACAGAATTTCATACTTACCATCATTTTGTTTGGTACTTGGTGAACTTCATATTCTCAAAAATGTTTGATAGTATCATTTGCCTGAATAATTTAATGTCAGAGAATCGTTGGTTATTTTGGTAGAAACAAAATTAACCAACTTTTGGTTACCATAGATTTTGAAATATTGTCTCTGGATTATCATATGTCAGTACAATTGACTACTTCCACTAAATTCTCATATTTATCAGAGGTTAATAAATTTGTGTGACACTTATACATATACAGATTGAACGAAAAATGTCAAATCAGGGTTTGTTACAATTGTTATTAAGTTACAAATAATAAGGTTTGAAACTAAAGAGTGAATAATATTACTAACTTATAAATAATTAGGTTTCATTTTGTAAATAATAACATGACTTTTTTTCCCCTTCAAATAAAATACTTTTATTTTCTCATCATTTCTATAGAAATTCACCAGAGAGAATTGCCATCAGCAAACCAACATCAGATAGGCTGCATGTGTTTTATGTTTTTTATTAATCACTTATATTTTCTAAATGGTCTCATTAAATGACATGGAGATAATATATATATTATATAATATAAAATTATGAGTATACTAAATACATAATCAATTTTTATAACAATATGGAGAATATTAATTAAAATAAATTGAAATAAAGAGAAAATTATATAATAATATTTGTACTTGTTGTTCACAATTATTATAAACATTTTTCCTATTCATGTAAAGAGTGCTAATTTTCAGACCGTATATCCATCCCCAACAAATTAACATGAATAAAGTGTAGATTTTTTTGGTATTTCATTCAACATTTTAATGATTAATTTAAATTTATACACAGACTTTGACCCCACCCCAATTCCAGATTAGTTATGAATAGGAAAATGTCAGTAATTGACTCGTTTCATTTTCAGTTATCTTTCATGTTTTCTCATAACATAACAGGGTATTTTTCTCTCTATAGAAATATCTTCATGAGTCACGACACCGCCATGCTTTGCATAGATCTCGAGGTGATGGGGGACGATTTTTTACCAAAATTAAGGAAGAAGATATTAAACCAGATGAATTTCCTGCATATAATATCAAAATGGTAGGTCTTTCTAATACTGAAATATTCACTATCCTAAGATTTGTGAACTTGTGTTTGTATATTTGTAATTAGTCCTCTGTGAAATGAAATTCCAGTAGGATAAAATGACATAAAAAGAAGTTATTTGTACAAGTGACCTTTTTGAATTGCAAGTTTTAAAATTCAACTGTGTTGCCATGACTAAATTCTTTTACTATGTTATTGGGATGGAATTTTTTTTTTTAATGAGCCTACTGCATAATATATTTTTATAACAGAAGTAAAAGACTACCACAATCAAATTTTATAGTTACTATAGCTTTTTCCACTGTGCTGCTGATTGCTACCACAAATTTTGAGGGCTACATTTGACTTAATGGATAACTTTTCACATATGCCAAGTAATTATATAAATCTAAAAGAAGACTTTTTTTTGTAGGAACCAGATAATCCAGAGACTGACACTTTCAAACCACTTGAGATCAAAACAGAGCCACAATCTCCTGAGCCTGAATCAAACAGTAGTGACCCAACGTATCTTGTTCCCGTGACCAGTCTGGACGCACCCACTGACTACCCAGCTCCCGAGCAGACATGTTTAGATAGTGGATAATATAGGTGTTTCATAGAGATTTATAGTGAATTTTATCATTTATATAGCACACTGTACATTGCCCAATGCTGTACATTGCGTTTATATTTATAAAACCAAACCTGTTCATTCAACATTGGTTTATCAAATATTGCACATATCTCAGCATTATACATAGATATGTTTCTGTGTAATACTGTTTGTTACAATCGGTGTCTTTTCAATAATTATTGTATATCACGAGTTGTAATATAAATAATAATCTATTTATTACACAACAAATAGTATTTATAAATAAGCATTTAATTTCTTTTTCAAAGAAAAATCCCAGCTAATGGAGAATACACTTACATTATAGTTAAGTTATATTATAACTTGACATAACCTAACTGTAATCAAATTGGTTATAGTTTCCTTCTCATTAGTGCATCTATAATCCACCGGTCAGTTAAGTAGCTTATTATCAGTTGCATTATTTCTCAATTGTAACAGGCCTATGACAAAACAATTGGTCATATGATCAGAGGTCCTAAACTCTCAAAAATGTGTAACTCACTAGAAGATCATGCCGATCTCTCCCCACACTGTGTAATAAAATCTTATGATAAATGCGATAGTGAAATCTGATTATGAAGGACATGGTCTTTTTACATGGATTGAAATATTCGCATGGTTTGCGTGAGTTCCAGAAGGAGGTGCTTATTTCTGAAAAAAAAACCTAGATGTTCAGTAGTGAGAATTCACACATTTTCAGCATGTTTTCATAGATAATGATACATACTCATACTTTCACACCCCATTTCATCTCCGTTATATCAATTGTGTATTAATTTGTATTAGAGATCTTGAAATCTATTGGCAAGATAAAGGCCATTTTTTAAAAACTTTGTGCTTAACGTAATACATCATATTACATATATTTAATTTGTCATGATTTTTGAACTGGGTGAGTTTGTTATAAATAATAAATTTGCATTGATAGTTTCATCTGTTTTATTCGCTGACATTTATTGACATTATGATTTGTTCACGTTTTTGTTCACGTTCTGTCTCGTAGATAAGACTATATTTTTATTTAGGCTTATGTTTCCATTGTTTTGTTACTGTTCTTAGAGAAAGCTTTTTTTCATCTAGCCTATTTGTTTTGTCATTGTAGATATCCAAACTTTTTTACATCAAATGTTTAAAATATGTGTTAAAAAATTAGTCCTGTGCAAAATTGTGGTTACATATTTTTCATCCATCTTAGATTTTTATGAATTTTTATTTTAGTATATATACATTGTACTTTCAATTCCTCTTTAAAAATCTTTATAGTTAATTGATCAAATTTTTTTTTTAAACAATCCATTTTATGGATTTCAAACTGTATGGAAAATTTAAAACAAAAAATACAGTTTGGCTAAAAGTTAGATGCTGCAAGAGTAAAAATAGTTATATTATAGACATGTTATACAGAAAATTATTAATTTGCATTCATTGTATATCATAACTTTGGTGCAAAAAGAACCTAATATTATAACTTTGTGTATGATACATGTATCTATATGGCTATCCAACACTTGCAAATCAACTGTGGTGGTTTTATTGTCACAACATTTAACTGCCACATTCTTAGCCATTTTGTTGTTTCAGTTTTCATCAGTGTCCAAACTCTCATATTGTCACTGCTTTCACAGAGGTTTATGTTTTCAATCATGATATTATGATTTTATTAGATTATCCTTGTGACTGTATCTTGTATAGCGATACAGTTGTGGAAGCCATGTTTGGTTTCATTATTTATCAAAATTAAATATTCTACTTTTTTCATTTTGTACAAAATATTGCTTAATTTTTTTCTGCTATTGTTAAAATTATTTTGTGCAAATGTTGACCGTCTTCAGTTTCTATTGAAATCTCATCATTTTATTCAAGAATTTATATCAGTATACATAATTTTTCTAATTTATAAAATCTTTTTAGTTGAATCATATCACTACTTACATCTGACATGCATTCATCAAAATCATTCAAATATTTTTGTAAAATTTAGTTGTTTTTGTTTAAAGTGATATTATACGGTGTCCAATAATTTAACATATTTTTGTTGTAAACCACACAAATAAAACCATTTAAAAAATTAATATCTTTCTGCATTTATGAGGACTGCAACTTAAACTATTTTGAATTTCAAAATTATTTCAGAAGACAAAGCACAAGTACCATGTAAAATAACGATAAATATTAATATCTTTTTGTAGCAAAGACAACTCCTTTAAATATTGCATTAATGGATATATGTATATTTCACACTTTCATTATGACATCATTATCAAATTCAAAATGGCTAGTATCAAAATCCTTGGTCCAAGGTTAAAGTGGCAATCCTAATAAAAAGGTAAATAATTTTTATTTCTAAAAGATGGTAAAATGTGGGACACCCTACAACATTTAACTTTTATACTGGTGCAATAATTTTTTGTCATTTTGCAATTATATCTTCCATGCATCATCACTCATACCCATCAATTTCACTGCTATTGAAAGCCATAATATGAAGTTTCAGATTTGTCTGGAAGTGAACCTGACATCTTACCGTACATATTGTCAGGATTCAATTAATTATTGTTAAAATAAACCTGAGTGTCACAATTTAAATTTCATAAAATGTGAAAATTTAGTAACCATTGACATAGATTGTATTTTATAGTTGTACACGTTGATGTAACTTTTAATGTTATATAATAATTATATATTTATATACCGTAAAGTATATATTTTAATTTTTTAAATAAGAAATGTAACTTAACATTATTAATTATGTGCATATCACTGGGGTGTAAATGAAACCAAAAATTTATTATGGATATATAGAGTTAAACAGTATATATACCAAAAAAAATCTAAATTACAATATACTGAAAAATCAAAGTTTGTTTTTAAATGTTAATTGAGTTTTGAACTTCAAATAGCCAATTTATTTCATCGTTTTAAACCTTTAAACTCAGTTTGCTTGGTAAAACTGAGATTATGACAGCTGACACCTTACATCACTAAGTCTTGTTATCAATGAGCACTTTTAATGTAATCTCATTATATGTTAAATTACATTACATTCTGTGATGCATTTTATTTACAATTGCAATCTCATATCATTTAATGTAATAATTGTCTTGTTTGTATATATTTTTATTTTCAAGTGCTACTTTTTTTAATGCAAAATATTCTCTGAATTATGTCCATTTCAATTTTATAATAGTTTACTTTTTTTTACATTTTCAACTTCTTTGATAACTTCCTAGTAGCCATTACAAATCAGACACTAATTATGCCAGCAAAATTTTTAAAACGTATTTTGTGTTAGTAAGAAGTTATGGTTGATATATTCTGTATTGAAAAATAGCTGTTCATAAAACAAGTTATTGAGGTATATTTCATGTTACCAGTACATGTATGGTTTATTAGAAAATTTTCATCAAATTTACATCAAATAAAAAAAATGTGTTTTTAATTATTATTTTGAATGCCATATTACAATAATTATTATATTAAAATATTTCTGAATTGTTCAAATATTCTTTGAATAATCTGAGTCTCGCCTTATACAATAATGTTATTAAATAAACATAAATCATATATCCTGAAATTGATTTTAATTTTATATTTATTTTCAGAAAACAACATTAATTTTAGCATTACATATTTTGAAATTATGTCTAGATTCATAAGAGATATTAAAATTTATTTCAAAATACCTGCCTGTGACAGAAAAGCCTAAAACAGCAATCTCTCAAAGCTCTGTTCTTGTATATTGCACATGAAGATCTGTATATTTATGTATTTATTGTCACTGATATTTTTCATGAAGTGGTCCCACTCACTTTCAAATTATATGTAAATTTGTCAATTTCTATGTTAATAATTGTTATTTATAGAACATTGAAAATTCAGGACATAAAAATTCTAATTATGTAGTTTTAATGTACACAGGTGACCAAATTACATATGCACAAGCATTTAAAGTTGCATTTGTTTACTGCTTTATTATGAATTAGAATCCTTGTTTTGTTAGAAAAAATGTTTAAACAAAGGAAAATTAGGTTATTTCCTATTAAGCAATTTAGAAGGGGTAAAAATGTCATTCTTTCGTTCTAATATATTGATCTGGTATTTTTGTATTGTTCTGTATGTAAGTGATTGTCGATACAGCTTTATTATTGCGTATTTTAACTGTGTTCATTTTGTTCATGTATGTATATAGTGTTTTTAGTTTTTAACATATGATGCAACTTTTTTTACTTTTTTATTTTTACTGCCAATCCATAAGAACAAACTTTTTTATTAGATTATTCTGTATTTATGGTGGTTATTATTTTAAATGACAACCTTTTACATAGTTTTATCCAGTTTAACAAAAAATTCTGTTATATTTTTGTTCTTATAGTTAAAATATCAACAGACTTGTTTAACATTAGCTGTATATTTTTTTACACAAGTTGACGTGTATTATATTCCTAGCACTTAACTTAATCATGACACGGACACTAGTTCTAGGCACATCTTCACTATTTTATTTACACACAATTTTATCTATTCTCAAAGAAAGAAGAAGAAAATAATAAAATAATGAATAGTTCGAAGTTGTTCAAAGCTGGTCTGAAAACAGGAATAGGAGAACATTTCTAAATTTTAAACCATTGTAAATAACAACTAATAAAAAAGAAGTTAGAACTTAATTTGTAATAACCTAAGGTATTGGTAAGTAATCAAATCAAAATGATTTCTTGACTTTCCATAAAGATAGTAACATATCCAGTAATTTAGCAAATGAGTGTGAGTCTAAAGATATTTTAAAGATTTTTAATATTGAAGTTGGTTATATGGTAAAAGATAATGTTGCAGAAGTGGTGTGGATATGTACAAAACCTTGAATTCTCCTATGATATTTGAGAGAATTTTTTCAAATCCATGGTTGGGTTCACAATGTTTTAAGAAACTGCCCAGGGTAACCAAAGACAGTATCTATCAAAATAGATATTCTAAGCAAGTAATTTTAATGGTTACAATGCCTGTATCTTGTAATCACTGTATTTGTTTATGGTGTTTTGTAACTAGGTTCAGTTTCTTTAACTTTTGTTAACAATTATCTTAAGCCTCATTATTTGATGGACATGAAATGAATGTTCTTAAATTGGTTCAAGTGTATTCTATGAAATTGTTTGGAGGCTACATTTAAAAAAATTTTAATGCATTGTGAATATTGGATAGAGTGGTATTAACAAAAATCTGTATAAACCAGCATCTAATTTTGATCTGTCTTAATCATTTAGATTACTGAAGGTTTCAAATTGGCTTAAATTCACTGTAACCTGCCATTCTGTTAGAACCAGCACAGTGTTGGTCATTCAGGGATCTTGTTTATGACATTATTATTAAAGTAATATTTACGGTTAAGTTTCTGAACATGACATTTAATAGATTTTTCTGTGGTTTTCTAGAGTATTCCTACCAGTTTTCAAGAACTAGAAATACACTTAAGACTGTTATATTCATATATGTACAATGGTCCCAACTGCAATATTGAATATAATATAAAATATATTTATTTTTGCATCAGTCATGCTTGACAGTGTCAAAGTATAATGCTCGTAAATAACATGTCACTCATAAATTATGTGAATGTGATGCTAAGTTATGTCATTTGTGTTGCCAGTACTGTTTTAGTATTTATAAAACTTTAAGACCTGATTTCTAATTGACAGTTCAACCTTGATTTCACAGTTCAAACTCTACTTTATTCTATTAAAAATGGAGATTGAACTGTCCATAAGATTATGGGCCTAAGTCTGGACTTAAGAGGTTAAACAATGCCTTGAAGGGACCTAAATGCTATTGTGTGGAATTAAAATCTCCAGATTTTGTTGGATCTAAAAGCTATTATATGGTATTAAAATCTCCAGATTATGTTTAAGACTAAGTCCAGACTTCAAGTCTTAATGAATGTGTTATATGACCACATATCGTTTCTTCATAATATAGTATGTGTATGTTCATTTTAATTTGTTTTTTAGTTTAATGTGTTCAGATATTAGTTATTTGCATAACATCATTTAAGCTTATACCTAAATTCAGGTAATAACTGTCAGCATTAATTTTCCATTTTATCTGCACATTGTTTTCTCTGTATTGTTAATGATGTTTCAGAATTTGTTTAAAATTGTGAATTCTCAACAATATACTTATTAAATGTCTCTAGTCATGTGTCAAATTTGTGTTTGTTTTCATTTTATAATTTATACCATATCAACTGCTTCACATGTGGATCATGTAGATTGAATATCATTGACAAAACTTACATTTCAAATAATATCAGCAAGGAATATGTGTGTAAACCTGTGACTTCCCTTACTCATAACTTTGCCTACTGTTTAGCAAAATACCACATGACATGCCCATTGCAAACTAAAAGCACATCACCAGCTAAGGGACAAGTCATTGTGGGCTAGACACAAGACTACATCCTATAATATTATTATTAATATTTATAAATATTTTTTCATTAACTATCCAACTGAAAAGTTCTAAAATGCATAGAATGCAAAGGTTAGTTTTCTCTGAACAAACCATTTCTTCATAACTTCGATTAAGCATCAAATGGGTGTCCATTTAAAATCATTTTGTGTGTAATAGCAACACTGCATTGAGATCTGATACATTGCTTCTTCCAATATA
>JAULBS010151379.1:0-12120 GCA_032355785.1 Symmetromphalus regularis
TCGGAGTGTGACAGTTCTATGATTTACCAGTCACGTGGTCTGTATCACACTGTAAAGCCTCTTCAGCTATATTTAATGATGACTCGGAGTGTGACAGTTCTATGATTTACCAGTCACGTGGTCTGTATCACACTGTAAAGCCTCTTCAGCTATATTTAATACGGTTCCGTACGGACAGCCATGGTCAGTTATGAAAAGAGATGTATTTGGCCACATATGATTGAGAAGTTTCATCGCGAGTAAATGGGGCATGTATTTGGCATTCACGTCCGCCAGTCCGTGATCAATTTGCGAATAGAAATTTGCTGGACATCCATTGTATTCCAGAACGTCTATTATTATCCAAAATGGCGTTATCGCAAATCTAGGTTGAATTTCGTCCGATAGTCACAATGATAAGAATTAATGGTTTGGTGAATGGGGCGGAGTTGAGGTTAGGGTTAGGGGAATGGAGTGAGGGGGATTCGATGAGGTGGAGCCTTAAGAGATACGTGTTTGGTAATTACTTTTATCCAGACTTTGAGAACAGAAAATAGCTTTGTTACTCTCATTGCCATCATACCATGACCATACCTATCAAGTCTCATGGTTTTCAGCAAAATCTCACGGTCTCACAGTAAGCTGCGAAAATCTCACGGTTTTTTCAAAAACATATTTTTTTACGAAAATCTCAGTTTTTCTCTTGTGATAAAAATCCTTTGAAGTTAAAACAATTTCTGTTCTTGCTCAGTCTAGTTCTCGACCATATAATGCTGAGCACAAAGCATACACTGTCATCATCTGCATGTACTAAAGCTCTAACAAAAAAACATTAAATGTTGGGTTATTAAACTCGAGCTGTACTTTTATTGCTTTCTACACAAAAGAACGACCACTTTATTTTGCTTAGCACATGATTATGTACGAATAGGTCAATCTCCGAGTTTTTACTGAAATCTCCAGGTTTATGGGATTCAGTTTACATATTTACTGTGTCTCGAAGTTGATATGTCTGTGTATGAACAGGTCAATCTCCAGGTTTTTACTGAACTCTCCAGGTTTTGGGGATTCATTGTCCAGGTTTCCAGTGCCTCGAAATTGAGATGTCTGTGTATGAACAGGTCAATCTCCAGGTTTTTACTGAAATCTCCAGATTTTTGGGATTCAGTGTCCAGGTTTCCAGTGCCTCGAGGTTGAGATGTCTGTGTATGAACAGGTCAATCTCCAGGTTTTTACTAAAATCTCCAGGTTTTTGGGATTCAGTGTCCAGGTTTCCAGTACCTCGTGTTTGAGAGGTCTGATGACGTTGGAAGAATACATGTATACATATATAATAATATAATAGCTCAGTTTTCCTCTCAACCTCACATTGAGAATTATGTGGGTGTGGGGGTGGTTTCTTGTCTCAAATAATGGAATACTATTCGCACGTTTTTCTCAGCAAAATGTTTGTCCCCTACTTCATACCATTTTGGATTTCAAACACCATTCTAACACGATGGACAATTGAATAAATATAATTTGCCACTGAAATTTCTCAAATTGGTCAATGTTTAACAAAACACTGACACTTTCCTGCCGAAATTCCATCGGGAACAATTTATACCTATATTTTCCTAATGTTTTAATTTTTTGGAGACCACTTTATACCACAATTTAAACTATTTAAGGGATTTAACATTGATTTTGTTTTTGTTATACGAAAATATTAATATTTTGAATTTGAGCGACATTGTGGCCATCTTGGATTTCGAAAATTAGGGGACTACAGTGGAATCATTAACCAATAGCATTCACAATTCTAGCCGTGTTCTAATATGGGGTACCGATGTCCTTTTGCTAGTTTAACTATAAGCTCTCATAAATGTTGGGCATACATTAGCTTAAACAAGGGATATTTTATATGCATTATTTGATACACAGGATAGCACAAACCACGGCCTTTGATATACCAGTTGTGTTCCTCTTTTATAAGCAGTGCCGTCGTGGTGAGGCCCTAAGTTGTGGAGTGGGATGTAGCTCAAACGATAGCGTGTCTGCCTGTGAACCGATCGGTCGTCGGATCGATCCTTCTCAATGGACCCATTTGCAGTTTGTGCTATTTTCCGTTCCAACCAGTGATCCACAACTGGTTCAACTGGTATGTGCTGTCCTGTCTGTGGGACGGTGCATATAAAAGACCTATTGTTGCTTATCGGAAAAGAACAGCCTATGTGGCGGCAGCAGGTTTCCTTTTAAATAAATATGTCAGAATGACCATATGATTGACGTCCAATAGCCGATGATAAGATACAAATCAATGTTCTCTAGAGGCGTCGTTAAATAAAACAAACTTTACTTTAGGTTGTAAGCTATATATAGATAGCAGGTCCCTTGTTAAAAAATTTCATCAGGTCTCACAAATGTGCGTATCAAAACACGACCTTGGATCCCAACACAAAATTTTAAAAGCAAAATAAAAATATGAAAATTAATGTTGATGCTCCTGCAGATTGTGAGGTTCTAAGCTATAGTTTGTTTTGCCTAAAACCGCCACTGACACTAAGGGTCAATTCATACTTCACCAAGTGGCGATGACGAATAACTCAACTTTACTATTAACCCCTGTCTTAGACACACAGCCCAGATCGCTGCTGGATTCCCTTGACAGCGTGTTTGAATGTTAATCGGATATAAGCCAGAGAACGCGTTATATCATTGTTATTATTCGATCTGTAATACATAACCGTATTCTGCTATCGACCGCACGCATCGTATGTGTTATAAATACATTTCCTATGATCAACAGTTGCACGAAATGTTATCTACAAATGTCGTAGACGATCGAAAAGGTGATACGGCAATGGGATTCGCTATACCGACTCCTATGGAGTGTGGTGGTTGACGAAAATCTAAATTTAACATTTTGATTGATTGACTGATTGGTTTAATGACCCACCAGAAGGCCCGTGTAATGCTGGTAATAGGCCCAGAGGCCAGGTGAGAAATGTAGGCCTCCATTTCAAACTGCTCATTAAGTAGTTTTTATAATTAGGGCTAAATACCAATGTGAGTAGGCCCCCTGAAAGTCGTAGGCCCTTGCTAACTGGCTCACCTCCCCCCACCCCCAGCCCCCACCCGTCCGTTCTGCCAACAGCACAAAAATAAACATCTGTTATTTGGGGTCAAATTATGTTTTTTAAATCACTGTTTAGAAGTGATTTACAATATGGTAAACTTGATAAAATATAGAAATAAAATACACATAATAAATAAAATAATACATATCACTAAGGTAAATGTGAAATGTATTCTAGAGGTGCAGATCTATAACAGATATCTTGCAAACGACGAATACGAATACGTTTATCTTAAGAATAATTATTCAAATATGTATCCTTAACTCTGTCAACCATCATTTATATGCAAATCTTAACGAGTAAGCCACGCGTTTCTAAAAATAAAAAGTGTATACTGACAAAACGGTGTATTGTGTGGCCGATTCAAATAGTTCTCAGAATATAAACGACTACGTATCCGGTATTCGTTACTAACACACAACTGAATGCATGTACTATAAAATAAAGTAGTTTATTATAAGAAAAACAAAATTACAGAGGGAAATACTTAAAAGTGCGTCCGACACAAATTAGGGTTAGTTTTTAAAATATTTAAGTTGAAATATAGAATTATATCAATTATTTCTTCTTCTTCTTTTCGTTCAGCTTAAATCTTTCACACTTGGAGAGCAGCTCTCGAGATGAAGCTGGTGGTCTTTCTGTAGTGCATCCACATGCCTGTACAGCTTGTCTTGAATGGTTGTAGTCGTCGGCCAGATCTCCCCACC
This sequence comes from Symmetromphalus regularis, assembly GCA_032355785.1. NCBI lineage: Eukaryota > Metazoa > Mollusca > Gastropoda > Neomphalida > Neomphalidae > Symmetromphalus > Symmetromphalus regularis. Next base: position 3,806 of record JAULBS010151379.1, read on the forward strand.
CCCCCCCCCAGCAACTGGTGGGTTCTGCATATCAATTACTTAAAATGACAACATTTAGACTTGCGGGAATTATTCATGAAGGGGCTGAACCTTCAAACTATTAATGGACGCAATTATGATTAAATTGCGCAGTAGTATACTTTTAGTATTGGTTACATAATTCGGCAATTATGTTTGTATGGGTCGATTAATTTTCACAAGTATACATGTATGTAAAATAGCATAACATGACACTTCTAAGTACGATAGTGCACCTTTAAAAGTAGTTTAGCACAAGTGGTAGTCCTCATAACAAGCGGTCTTTAAAGGCATACTTTCACGGACCTTGACCTAATTTAATTTCCAAACAAAGTATTAATTTTTAAGTATAAACATTTGATTTGTCCATAGAAATATTTCATTCAACTACTTACTCACTAACCACTGCATCTCACTAAAATCAATATTTTAAAAATAATAATCGAATTATGGTAACGAACCATTAATCGTAAACAATAAACTCGACATGGAATTTTCTATACCATGGTTCAGGTAAAACGTCTTGCATGATATAAAAGCGAGATGTTGTATCACAAATGTATGTTAGTTTCATTCGTAATCAATATTTAGAGTACAAAGCCTCTTACATACCGTGGGAATATGCTTTTAAAGGCATACTCTTACAGACTCCTGACCTAATTAATTTCCAAACAAAGAATTAATTTTAAGTATAACCATTTGAAATACTTCATTCAACTACTTACATAACCACCGCATCTCGCTTATTATCAATATTTTAAAAATAATAATAAAATTAAGGTAACGGACCATAAATCATAAACCACAAACTCTACTTGAAATTCTCTTATAAAGTCTTGCGTGTGATATGAAAGCGAGATATAGTATCAGAAATGCTTGTAAGTTTCATTCGTAATCAATATTTTGACCACAAAGTCCTTTAAATTCCGTGAGAGTATGCCTTTAAAGGACAGTTAGTTTTGCACGGGTGGCAGTCCTCACGAACGAGTGTCGGTGGTATTTTCAAATATAGGTCAGCTCCAGGATGTACTAGTACGGTGGGCAGGCGACAAGGGCGGCTAAGGAAGTTATATCGTCATTGGTATCGATTATTCCGTGTTATGGATTACTAGCTTTAGATCTATTAGTACCGTTATGCAAAATAATATCCTGTAACGAGAGATAACGATCGCAAAACTCAGATGACGGGCTACGAATAGATTTTGAGCGTTCTCACATAGATTCGTCTTTCGTGTGTTAGTTTTCTATAATTAAAACCATTACACTATGGTTTACATTAAAAACTATTATTTTTTTTTTTTCGAAGAAAAATTGTCGAGTGTAATACGTTCGGGTCAATAATTAAAAAAAAAGATTGTTTGTTTAATGACACGCCAGCATATTGTATATTCAAGCGGTTATTAGGTGTGAAACATACCATGTTTGCGACTCATGGTCTTCGGAGTAAACCCACTACTGCGACATAGATTACTTTTTCCGATTAGCAGCAATATATATTTTTAGGTGTTTTTCTACAGGTTGGACAGCACATACCTCGACCATTAATACGCCAATTGTAGAACACTAACTGGAACAAGACAACCCAAATGGCTCCGCTGAATGGGATGGATCCGGTTACATATCGCACCTCAGCCGGGCGCTCTACGTTGAGCTCTCGTTTCCTTCTACAAAAGATAGATGGTAGGTTTACGTTATTGTCATCAGTGACTTTACGTTATTGTCATCCGTGACTTTACGTTATTGTCATCCGTGACTAAGTAAGGGCGGTTATCTCAGTCAGTAGTAGTATATTTGAGCGTTCACCCGAGGTGCTTTAGTCGTAGGATCGAACCCCGGTGGTGGACTCATTCTCTGATTGGGTTTATTCCCGTTAAAACGAGTGCCCCATGACTGGTAGATCCAATGCCGAAAATGTCTATATAAAAATCCCTTCCTGCTAATGGAAAAATTTAGGTTTCTTTTGAAGACTACGTGTTTGAATTACCAATTTTCTGCCATGATTAATAAACCATAGTCATCTAGAGCCATCGTTAAAAAACATACAAAAAATACATAATAATTTTTTTTTTTTTTAAATAATAATAAACAATGAAGATAATAACGACGACGAAATAACTTAAAGGCATAGTCCCACGGAATTTAAGGGGCTTTGTGCTCTAAATATTACATGCACTTGTTATACTAGATCTCGTTTTCATAAATAACGTTGCTTGAAATATATACGTTACACTTTAACGGGGAAAAAACTTTATTTTTTCGATTTATTTGTTCGTGAACATAATTCATTATTATTTTTTTATATTAACAATAAGCGAAATGCGATGGTTATGTAAGTAGCTGAATGAAGTATTTCAATGAGCAAATCAAATGTTTATATTTATAATTGATTCTTTGTTTGGAAATTAATTAGGTCAAGTGTCCGTGGGAGTATGCCTTTAAGTCAAGATAAGTAATTATCATCACCATCATCTTGTGCTGACAGAAATTCCGCTCATTTTTATAATGTTACGTATTTCATATTACTGTTACGTAAACTTCACGAAAATAAAATTAGCCCTCGCATGAAACGAATGATAGAGTTGAACGGGTATATATATATATATCAGTGCTAGATTACAACAATGTAAAAGCGCGCACGCGAATGTCGTCACATCCAATTTGGTTGCCATGGCACGAGGTCTGTATCGATAATAATGGCAGTCACGGGCCCGTAAACGTTGTATCAATGAAGATACAAAGGAAACAATGTTATTAAGCGATATTTAGTACTTAGATATTTATTAAATTATATAATACCAAGTTACTTTGAATAAATAGACACGGTTTATTGAAACTATTCTTAAAAAGTTATTTTAATACATTATTTATTTTAAAATTTATACTTTATTATGGCGTGCTATTTTGTTTTCATTTCCTGTACGTGTCACAATTTAATCTCTTAATACATCATAATAAATTAAGAAAATGACGTACATAAGACGTTAAGTTGTCACGACAGACGCAGTTCATTGGAAGAAAACCACAGGGTGATTAATATTTATCACACTTTTCACTTTAATTTATTTTCTTTATTAATTTGAATTAAAAAAAATAGCTACGTCAGATCTGGTTTTAATTACGTCAATACTTCGTGTGTTTCTGTTGATGTCGAAAACATCCGTTTGTGAAGGGTGCCAGAGGCGGCACAGTGTAACAAATATAGTGGTATTGTTCAAGATTGCTAAAGGCAAACAAGTTGAGCCTATAAAGAACTGTTAATTATGCAGAAATAAATAATAGGAAAAAGTGGTACGGCCAGGCCGTACCTCTTCAAAGCGTAGTACCGCCATGTTCGTACCACCCGTACCGTATGCGCCGACTCTGGGTGCGGTTGTGTTTTTATTGTATATGAGTAAAACATTAAATTATTTAGTGCAGATTAACATGTAGTATAATATATTAGTATCATAATATGTTTTTTTAGTGTTAGAAATGTTTATATAGACTTAAACTATTTATAATTATATTTGAAAGACCAACAATTGATTTTTCAGTAAAAATCGTGTTTGCATTCTCTCAGATCAATTTTAGTACAAAAATAAAGATAAACTATAATAATTATTTGAAAAAAAAAATGAAATGCTATATAATACCTTTTTAGTCACTATAATATATAATAACAAAAAGACTGTGCTAGATAAGCAAACATAATTATAACGCCAATATTAATTTAAGAAAAAATATGTTCTCTAAAGCGCCCGCGTGCGATTAAACAGATTACCGCTACAATTAATTCCGTTCAAGATCAACAACCAAAATAGCGTAATCAGAATTAATGTTATATTTCGGCATGTTTAGTAGAGCGAGCGCTCGCGAATAATTCGACTGGTTACCATAGTCTTCTATTGTATAACATTTATCAAACGTTACGCGCAAAAACATGTCTACAGAGCGGTCGCGAGCGCTTGCCCTCCAGAGCATCGTACCAACACCATTTTGACAGTGATTCATGAGTATACGCCATCACGACTTGTACAAAGGTACAGTTTTGATCACAACAACAGTTCTATGGTTTGGATTACAAATCGTTCAACAAGGCGACTATAACGGACCTCATTACCGGGAATTATGTTAGCATCGTGAAAGCGTTGTAGACAGTTCAGTGTATTAACGCTACGCTGCGTTCTGTTTGCGTGTCTTGCTGGCGTGCTTGCGATTATCAACGGAAATGATAATTCCCAAATTCGCCTGTCGCCGTGGTTACGGCCGCCTGAACGCAATAGCTGGGGCAGGAAATTTCCGATGTCTCGAGTTACGGTCCGTATTTCGTTAGCCGCGTGTTCAGTACTTGAAGATAATCCTTTCAAAACATGGCGGATTCGGTTTTGCACCCCAGTCAATCTAACGTGTTCGTTTACTGGTTTATTCAGTCGCGTGACGTCAACGGACCGGTGCTGTTTAGACTGTTTACCGTCGTGTGCGTGCGATAGATTTAGATTCGATTAAATCCACGCGTGACTAGAAGACAAAAAAAAGTGCAAGAGAACGGTTGCTTAGTGATTGCGAATAAGCCCTCAGGCGAGATGTTTTTGTCACAAAGGAAACGTAGCCATTAAATTGAATTGGGCGTGTCCGCGGATAACGTATGTTAGCGACAATTTCAAAACTAAATGTCGTCTGCACTAACTCGCTGTGTTGACATAAAGAACATACCGAAGCGACGAACACACGGATAGAGTCGCAAGGTAACCCAGTAGCGGATCCAGGGGGGGACAGGACACCCTTTTTCTCTTTATTTTTTTAATTTTTTTACTATTTACTAAGGAAGTGAATTTTTTTTTTCACCATTTCTATTCATTCATCACTTTTGGACCCCCCCCCTTTTCAGAAATCCACATTTGGACCCACCCTTTCAGAAATCCTGCATCCGCACCTGAATGCCGTGTCACTTGGTGCTTGAACATGGATACACATATATCCCGAGCATTAATAAATTAGCGTGTAATTAAAGAACAGAAACATGTGGGTGTACTTTTCCACCGTTTTGAGAGCCAGATGGAGTAGTTTTCGATCATTGCCTATTTGCGTGTTCGAGTCATTTCCAAGGCATCTGAGAAGATCGATGTAGATTTTGTTTACGTCTTATTGTTATATTGGTTTAAAGCTGCAATCTCCAGTTTTAATTTTACAATTTATAATATATCTTATAGGTCTGTTTCGTGCCATTGAGTAGCCAATCTTTTGTTTCAGTCGAAAAAAGGAAAGTTTGTTTTAGTTATTTACCGAAGCCTCTAGTGCACATTAATTTTTATCTTATCATCGGCTATTGGACATCAATCATTGTCATTCTGATATATGTCTTTAAAGGAAACCAGCTGCCGCCACAGAGGCTACTCTTTCCGATAAGCACCGAAGGGGTCTTTTATATGCACCGTCCCACAGACAGGACAGCACGTGCCCCAAACTGCAAATGGGTCCTTTGAGAAGGATCGATCCGATGACCGATCGCTTCACAGGCTTAAGCTACATCCAGCTCATTGTTTCAGTCGAATTCTTAGTTTTATTTATGTCACGTAAAAATGTACAACACGGTGTTGAGCCTTGGTTAGTTGTAGAACACTATCGCTTCATCTTTGTTGAACAGAATGGCGACAGGATTTGAGAGTTGTGTGTAGGCTGTCAACGATATCTATTGATAGAAAAACATGGATTTACTTATTTTCGTGTTTATATCCTATTAAGGTTCAAGTCTTGGGCATACAACTCAGACACCGTGTTGTCTGTCCAGGACAGAGGTTGGTGTTAGTAGGAGAGATGAAACTCGTTATCACCACTCTAATGTGGTGGCTTTTATCGATAAATAGCAATATAGTTTATATGCATCATCACGCAGGCAGCATAGACCAAACCACGGCCGTTGATAAACGAGCTGTGGAGCACTGTTCAAATGGCGTAAGTGGTGATTTGATCCCAGTACCTACACGCCGACAATCTCATAGCGTAACTACTACACCACCGAGGTCGGTAAGGGAGATAACCCGTGGTAAGCGACGAATACCTCTATCAGGGGTTTATCTTGTTTTTTTTTTATAAAAGAAGGGTCCCTGGAACTCACCTGTTACTTTTCTGTGGGTCCCAACCTAAATCCTAAGGGTCCACAATTTAGTTGAAGAAAACAGATTTTGCATTAAGAAAAAATGTCTATTCTCTCTTAATTTTTATTTGTTTTATATTGAATAATAGTTGTTTTTTTTAATTTTTGTGGCACTAAAATGTCCCAGTATACCCTCCATCCCACCCACGATTATATAACCAAAACAGTTTTGATATTTTATAGGAGTCCCATGGAACGCAGTGTCTCTGATTTTGAAGGTCCAGATAACCTTTTATTGTGGCCTTTATGCAGGTTTTGCGAGTCTGGCAAATCCCTGCCTCTATGTCTGCAATTTAAAGAAATCCTGAAGTTTATCATTAATTAATTAGCCAGTACCTTTCCACTATCATCCAACCAACCACAAAACGTCATATCTAGTGAGGGAATATTGTGTACAATTTGTTACAGCTATGAACGTAAGTTTTCTAAAAGCAAAATTCTTACTAAACCTTCCTTTAATTGATTGGCTACTTTAGCGTTTGACGTCATCGGTGTCACATTTTGTGAACCAGTCAGAATGTTGTAGTTTTTATTCATTGTTCTGTGCAGAGTTGATTTTCATTCATTGCCACGTGCAGAATTGATTTTCATTCATTGCCATGTGCAGAGTTGATTTTCATTCATAGCCATATGTAGAGTTGATTTTCATTCATTCCCATGTGCAGAGTTGATTTTCATTCATTGCCATATGCAGAGTTGATTTTCATTCATAGCCATATGCAGAGTTGATTTTCATTCATTCCCATGTGCAGAGTTGATTTTCATTCATTCCCATGTGCAGAGTTGATTTTCATTCATTGCGATGTGTAGAGTTGATTTTCATTTATGGATTATAATCGAAAGGAAAGGATTGACATATAAAAAATATTTCTTTATATTTTTGGCAATGATTAAATTAACATATACGAAATTGTCCCGGAATCATGTACAATGTGAATATATTAATGGCATATGCAGTATGTGTTATATATGTTAATAGTTATTTTCCTAGTCTGACATTCTGCTGCACTCATCAATACAGATTTTATCAGATAAAAACGTGATAACAAGTTTGTCATCAAAATGTCGTCTTCTCTCTTTACCGTCGTCATCCCTTCCTACCGTCTAATCAAATCTGGATTAATTCATCATGAATATACATTAAACTATTATTATATATAGCATAATTCACATTGAACCGATGCTAACGTAGGTAGCATGCTGTTGTGTAAGTAAAGCAACGCATTTTTATTCGTGAAACATATGGCAACTACAACAGATGGCGAGGCCATTTCTATCCTCTTTCGCGTTCATTTTACAATTTAAATGTTTTGGATGATAGTGTTTATGAAGACTGTTGATATATGCATGATATTATTATAATTTATTGGAATGCGTCGTGCTATTTTTTCTTTAACATGCGATACATTATTTTCTTTTGTATACTAGAATATGCTGTATTTTCGTTAAGCCCTAGGCTCATTGTTATATTGCAATGTCGTTCATTGTAGATCTAGCGCAACTAAACTCGCTTGTTAACGTCGCAAAAATAGCAAAGCGCAGATGTGCCGGTTTTATCTGTATGGTAACACATGCATAATGCGTACATTTCTCGCTTGAGCTCGTTCTTCAAGAGATATATATCTTCTTAAACAGCTTAGCAAAAGCGTGAGATAAAAAAATATGCAGGGATGTTTTCTTTGACGCACGTTGGTGATCTGAAAGATCATAATGTTGTAGGTATTTTGTCTCCCTTTTATGCAATTGCAGAGTTAATTTTCATTCGTTGCCACGTGCAGAGTTGATTTTCATTTATTGCCACGTGCAGAATTGATTTTCATTCATTGCCACATGCAGAATTGATTTTCATTCATTGCCACGTGCAGAGTTGATTTTCATTCGTTGCCACGTGCAGAATTGATTTTCATTCATTGCCACGTGCAGAGTTGATTTTCACTCTTTGTCATGTGCAGAGTTGATTTTTATTCATTGCCACGTGCAGAGTTGATTTTCATTCATTGCCACGTGTAGAGTTGATTTTCACTCTTTGCTATGTGCAGAGTTGATTTTCATTCATTGCCATGTGCAGAGTTGATTTTCATTCATTACCACGTGCAGAGTTGATTTTCATTCATTGCCACGTGTAGAGTTGATTTTCACTCTTTGCTATGTGCAGAGTTGATTT
>JAULBS010151389.1:0-12118 GCA_032355785.1 Symmetromphalus regularis
AAAACAATATGATTGCATTTAAAGTTATGTGCTAACTTGCACATAATAACAATTGCCATTTTTATGTTTAAAAATGTAAAACATTGTGTTCATGATTTAATAAGGTCACCGACTATCTTTAGCTATAACTCAATCAATTTCTAAAATATCATTATATGTGACATACCTTACAAATATGCAGCATATTAGCCATCTGTTAAAACATGTTTGAGCAAAATATTGACAATAGTGGCAAAGATATGACCACTTAATGTATCTCTACCCCCAAAATCAAAAATACGATGAACTGTATTATAAAGATATATAAATACACTTTTTCTTAATTAATCTATACCAAACTTGGAATACATAACCACAGTGGAATACGAAGCAATATAATTGTATATAAAGTTATGTGCTTACTTGCAATTTAATACAAATTGTCATTTTAAAACAAAACAATGTTCTATTTTCTTTTTTTGATTTAATAAGGTGAATGTCTATATTTACCTATAACTCGATTGTCTTTTAAAATATTCCTATATATGACATATCACACAAAAGAATAGCATATTAGTCATCTTTTAAAGTAGATCTGAGTAAAATCGTTACGATAGAGGAGATATAATCATTTATATGTGCAATAAGGATTTATAAATACATATTTATTTAATTAATCTACACCATTAATGGTACACATAATTAGAATGTAATATAAAGAAATTTGATTGCATTTAAAGTTTGTTTCTGACTAGCAAAATAATAACAATTGTCATTTTAAAATAAAACAATGTTCCATTTACTTTTCTGATTTAATACGGTAAGTGTCAATATTTACCTATAACTCGGCTACCTTTTGAAATATACCTATTTATGACATATCACATTTAAGGAACTACATATTAGTCATCTTTTAAAAGAAATCTGAGTAAAATTGTCACCTTGATAGCAAAGGTATAGACATTTATCCCTACCCCAAAAGTTAATTTGTTTTTGGGGAGGCATGGGGGGGGGGGGCGGGGTGGTAGGGATAAATAAATGACTATATCTCTGCTATCATTGTGACCATTTTACTCGGGATCTTTTTTAAAAAGATGACCAATATGGATTTGTTTAACTTGATATGTGATATATAGGCATATTTTAAAAGATAGCCAAATTATATGTAAATATAGAAACTCATCTGATAAGAAAATGGAACATTGTTTTACTTTAAAATGACAATTGTTTTTATTTTGCAAGTCAGCAACTAATTTTAAATGCAATCATATTTCTTTATATTACATTCTAACTATGTATACAATTAATGGTGTCGATTAATTAAATAAATGTTGATTTATAAATCCTTATTTCACATATGTTAATATTTTTCATTGTTGGGGTAGGGATAAATAAATGACCATATCTCCTCTATCGTTGTAACGATTGTACTCAGATCTACTTTAAAAGATGACTAATATGCTGTTCTTTAGTGTGATATGTCATATATAGGAATATTTTAAAAGATAGCCGAGTTATAGGTAAATGTAGACACTCACCATATTAAATCGGAAAAGAAAACAGAACATTGTTTTGCTTAAAAATGACAATTTGTATTAAGTTGCAAGTCAGCACATAACTTTTTATACAATTATTTTACTTCGTTTTCCACTGTGGTTATGTATACCAAGTTTGTTATATATTAATTAAGTAAAAGTGTATTGACATCACTTAAATGAGATAACACTATCAAAATATATGTCTGAAATGGACTTTTGTTGAATAATTTGGCAGCCATTTTGGAAAATGACAGCCATATTGGAATTTTCAATCGCTGACTGGTTCAGTTTGAAGAATGATCCAATGAGATCAATCATATCAAATTTCATGCTTTTATAACCATTTAAGATAGTATTCCTGTTATCAGATCTACTAAAATAGCTATTACAACATACGTATTTTTAGGGAGGGGTGCCATGTTTTGACCCCTATATTTTGCAAAGGCAGCACCAGATCCCTGATTACAAAAGTTTTTTGTGTATATATATGATAAGGAATGAAAAAATACCAGTCTACATAATGACGGCTCCGGGTGGCACTTAGCTCATTCTGAAGCCGGTCTATATGTCCTAGGGGCATAATATCCAGAGGGTGAAATGTCCTGGGTATTTTCCTGTCATCGTATCAAACATAGTGTTTTGCTATTCATAATCTTTGGAGGAAACCAGTTACTCTTTACATTTATCAACAAGGGATTCTTTATCTCCACTTTCACACAGACAGGACAGCACATTTGTTAAACCAGTGGTGGACCACTTACTGGAATCAGAAATAGCCCATAAGTGTCCACTGAAGGGAACTGATCTGATGACCCATTGCACAGGTGGACACGCTACGTCTTGAGCTATATCCCACTCCTGCTATATAAGAGTAATTAAAATCTTGGTAATTACAATAACTTAAAGGCTCTGACCCTAGTTTTGAGACTTACACGTACATGCATTTCATTTCTGTTTGAATTGAAATACATTTTAAAAAATGAAGGTTATATTTTTTGCTATTATGATTTACTCACTATATGAATGGTGTAGCATGCTGACACACAGCTATTCATAATTATGTGAGTAAATCAGTTCTGCATTTTTATAAGCCTGTATAGATTATATCACGCAGTATGTCGCTGCTTTAGATCCAAAAGGGTAAGTCTGGGTTTGGCACTTACTGGTATCACCGAATGTCCCTAAGAAAGCTGCATCTTGTGCACAAAGGGTGTATGTAGGTTTCTGAAACTACCCCACTTTTATCTTGAAATAACAAGACATTCCACATAAAACTTGTGTCTAGGTGAGAGAAACAGTTTTTGGCTCTTTTCTCCAATATCTGCAACCCCAACTTACACCCTTTTGATTCTGAAGTAGTGATATATTCTTGCAAACTACAAATTCATGTAATAAAAAAACAAAAACATGATAAAACAAAGAGATCGTAGTTCTATATTTATTACTTACCATATATAACACTTAACATCACCTTAATGAAATACCTCAAAAGACTTGGTTTGTTCACAAAGATAAAGAAGTTGTTGAAAATACCTTAAGAAAATCTTCATCAACTGCAGCTAAACTCTGACAAATTGTTGACTGAACAGAAGCGCTCACCAAAAGATGACCTCCAAGTAAGTGACTGTCTAAGGTGGTGTCTAAAAAAACAATAAAGGTAAACATAAAGGAAACAGAACTTCATAACAAGATAGAAGAAAGATATACTTGAACTATCTCTTAAATAAAAAAGCTAATGTTTAGTATTTTAATTATAATTACCCAATTTAACTCATTTATTTAAGAAAATTCTAAATTTAAATATTGGAAGGAATGGATTCCAAATAAGCTCAAAGGACATTTATTACGTATCCTTGTTGTCATGTGGCTTGTGTTGATTTATATAAAATATGATAAGCAGTTACGATGTACTGGTATTTTAAAGTTTGTACTATAGTTAATAATAAATATAACATATTATTAATGCCAATAACATGGAGTTGCATTTCTTGCATTAATTTGAAAACCTACAGTATTTATCCAAGGCACAAAATAACCAGTGTCGCATCACAATTTGCGATGGAAAAAATCCGAACTGCGAGTCAAAATTATCTGTTCAAAGCAAAATGTGAAACACCACTTTTTCATTGTCTTTATTGAATTGTTCCTTGAGTTCACTACATTACTATAATGCCAATGAATTGATTACACTGCACAGTTAACATTCAGTAATGTACTCTCATAAAGCTTGCTAGAAGTAGCCCGCGAATTGTTGGAAATTATTGCTAGACATTTTACCAAAATTCCTAATCATTTTTTAACATTGGTTAGCAATTTGCTAGTTAAGTGAAAAAAATTATTTTGTTAAAAAATTATTAGCAATTTTGGTAAAATGTGTAGCAATAATTTCCAACAATTGTCATGATGGTGAAGGGCTTGGCGGCAGGCGGGTGGACGATGAAATATTATTAAAGATCAGGGATTATACATTGGAATATATGTGTGTGAAATGCTCTGACATCGACAAATGTGTATCAGGTAGCAATGGTTCAGAGAAAAAGTGGTGTTTCATATTTTGTTTTGAACAGATAATTTTGACTTGCAGTTTGTTTTTACGACACCTGTTATTTTGTGCCTTGTACGGAAACAAAAGTGCCCGGAGAATGAAAAAATGGAAATTTCCATGGTATTGCCAATTGCTGCAGGCAATTTGTGGGGTTAAGACTGTATAGAGAAAATGAATTAAGACTGAAAACTACGCATACCTAAACATCCATGAGACATCTTGCCAAGACTTGCTGCCACATTGTAGCTCATTATGGCTGGATTCACGTGTTCTCTGTATACACAGCGTGATGGTTTGGTCTTCACTATCCAGTCTGTGCAGGTCAGCTCTGTGAACACGTGGTGATGTGTTCTATGTATTTCAGACATCTCAGTCTGTGTTATAGTGTCTGGCAGCTCCACTTCGAGATCTATCGTTTCTAATGTCTGTTCATCACCATCTTCAAGACCCTTAGGGCCTGTGACATCAGAAAAATCCTGAATAATTCATGGAGAAAGATTTCATAATTTCAATTATAAAAATTAACACAAAGAGACAGTATTTTTTAAAATAATAATTAAAAATAGACTAATATTAATAGTAATGGCATAGTTTTTAAATGACCATAAACTTTATTTTTGAATTCTGTAAGTAAAATTAACAAAAAGTATAAAAAATGAAACAAGAAAAAAACAAAAAGACACCTTTTTAAAACATAATAGCTTACCCATGTAGAATAATAACTATTATAGTACATAAAATTCCTTTTTTACTATTTTAAACAAATCAACAACAAAAACCTTTTTGAATTCCTTAAATTTGTTTCCCTGATAAAATCTCAGATATGTGTTCTATAGAGGATCGTGGCAACTCAGTCTGGTTGGATTTTGCTCCATAAAGATAACATTTCTAGATTATCTTTAAATAACAACTTAAGAGTAAAGTAACCTGAAGTCAAACATTATCTTATGTCAGAAATTTTCAAACGTTTATTTTCGTTGTTTTGTTTCATATATTGTAATTAAAGAGAAATACATCATAACTCTTGAACTTGTTATACTTATATACTCAACCAAAAAAGAAACTATGCATGCAATCAACAGTCATTTATTTCATAAACCAGACGACATTCCTGGCAGAAATTCTGGAATAAGATAACCACAACATTTAGGAGGAGGTGTGTGTGCGGTAATATCACAAGTTATGAATGTGTTAGCTGCCAATGAACCATTAGTATGACCATCTCATGAAATATAAATATTTCAACATGTATACTTTCTTTTTTAGTTGAGTATACGTCACATAAATCATGATCATAGTCAAAGGAAAAAAACAAACAATACCACGATTTTTTAAACAAAGGATAAAGTTTTATCATTTTTGATCACCTTTCACTGACTAAGAAAATTATTTCAGTAAACAGAAAGAAAACTTATAAACACTAAATATCAAATTTTTAATGAATATTCTATATATTTGAAAGACTATTGAGCATCAGTACATGGGACTCATCTTCTTCACAGGAAACCCACTACCGCCACCAAATCTATTGTTTCCGATTAGCACAATTATCTTTTATATTATTATTTTTTTTTTTTAACGACACCACTAGAGCACACTTATTTATTAAGCATCGGCAGTTGATGTCAAACATTTGATATTGTGACACAGAGTCAATGTGAGTTAGAATCAGTCAGGTTTTGAACTACTGTCTTCAGCTTGAGAGTCTGACAACCTACCGCTGAACCACAAAATCTCATTAATCTTTTATATGTGCTTTCAAATACAGGACAGCACATACATGTTCCAGTCTTTATTACACAAGTTGTGGACCACTGGTTGGAATGAGAAACAACCCAAATGGTGGATGCTCTACCTCTTGAGCTATATCCCATTCTAAAGAGAGAATAAATGTTCTGGAATACTTCACTAGATTTAAACTCTTGCAGAATGTGTTCCCAGAGGATTCAATATTTTGTGACACACCCTCTGTCCATGATTTGTTTCTCTGACAGTAAATCCAACCCTTGCTGCTAATCAGAAAGAGTAACCTATGTGGCAGTAGCGGGATTCCTCTAAAAAACCATGAGTAACAGAATACCATATGTCAGACACCTAATAGACACTGAATAAACAATGTGCTGAGGTGTTGTTAAACAAACGATCCTTTCCTTTTCCTTTCCTGACAGTAAATCCATTTAACCAGAAGCTAACCTTTTCAAAAGTTGGGAAACTTGATTTGAACTCATCTTCCTGAATCTGCTGCTCACTGCGCTCATCTCCGTGAACCTGACTTTTGTATCGGTACAACGACTCGTCATCTGCCTCTTTCTGTCGCTTCCTCTCTTCCTGCTCGTGCCAAGCTGACACAAATAGTTCAAACACGTGAGACATCACAAGTGTCACTTCGGTAGTTAGTTCATGTGACAGAATGCTGTGATTCTTGATGAGGAGTAAAGCCACCATAAACAATCTACAATATAATACGTAAAACATACTGAGGAGATACAAAATATAACTGCATAACTATATTGTAAGTAACCCAATAGATACCAGTACATTACACAGTTTGAAATAAATACATTTGTAGAAAGTTAAGAACTGCCCAAGTCAATACGCTGATTCAGAACCAAAAAGTGTAAGTCTGGGTTTGGCACTTACTGGTATCACTGAATGACCCTAAGTGAGCAGCTACTGGCACACAAGGGGTGGATGTAGATTTCTGAAGCTATCCCACATTTATCTTGAAATTAAAAGATATTCCACATAAAACTTGTGCCTGGGTGAGAAACAGTTTTACGGCCCTTTCCTCCATTATCAGCTAACCCAACTTACACCCTTTTGGTTCTGAAGCAGCGAATTGCTTATGAAACATTTTGAGTCTGGAGGGGTTAACTGATCTGCATTACCAAAGGTGGACCCATTTGGCCCTTAGATCATCAGTTTTTTTTCCTTTTATAATTTTGAATCTACTTTAGACCCCCTCAAATATTAAAATATCTTAACCCCATTTCCATACAATCACAGTGACTTTTATAACAATATAACTTTTGATTTCATCAACAAGACAAATATCCAGAAGGCATGACAATTCAAAATATGCCATACCTGGTAAACAGAATTCCAATTAGTTTTCTAACTGTTCAATAATGTTTGGTTTGTCTGAATAAAAATTTCCATAAGTACCATGATAATAAGTGAGCATTTTCGTGGAATTTCATGTTCTGCATCCTTATTAACACTGCACTATAACCACAAACAAAAAGTAACCAACTTAGAGAGTAACTGCTTCTCATGATTAACAGCACTTTCAGTGGCAAGTGTAGAAACCAGTTTCTTGAGGATATGCAGTGTCGATTCTGAGGTCAAGTCGTGAGCTAACTGGAGTAGACTGGAAACCGTTGTACAAACTACAGGGAACTGTGCAAGTTTTAAAATCAAACTTTCTGGAGACTGTTTCAAATTCATCTGAAAAGAAAACAAGATTTGTGAATTATTATGTTAGTAGCATATGTAGTGTGGATTCTGTGAACAAATCGTGAGCTAATTGAATTAGACTTGAAACAGTTGTGCAATCAACTGTTATATGATCTAACTTTCTGCAGAGTGTTACCAATTCATTTGAAAATAAAACAATTTCTAAATATTAGTAGTGCCCATGTTATTAAAGTTAGTAAAATAAAGTGAAGTTTGTTTTAGAGTACATTGAATTTTATCTTATCATCGGCTATTGGATGTCATACATATGGTCATTCTGACATATGTCTTGAGATGAAAGCCTCTGCTGCCATATGGGCTACTCTTTCTGATAAGCAGCAAGGGGTCTTTTATATGGACAGTCCAACAGACAGCACATACCATGGCCTTTGATGAACCAGTTGTGGACCAATGGTTGGAATGGAAAATATATTAAAAGTTAGCTTTGTAATTACATTTTACTTATAAACATGAACATTCAATAAAAGAACTTGACTACTATAATGATTTTTCAATATAATTTTCCCCTGGGAGGTGCATACACACACACCTGTCATACCCCTACTGGGTACAGACACTCATAAGTACCATACCTGATATTTTTTCAAAGACTTCTCCACATTCTGAGCAATATCTCTCATCCCCAGTGATATCTGATACACTGCTACAATGAATGGTTCCAGTATATCCACATAACATGGGTACACCAATTCCAACTTTTCTATCAACTTATGCTGTGTGTTCTGCCACACTTTCTCTTCTTGTAGAGCATTGGCTGTTTCCACAGGATCACATCGCATCTCTTGTAGCATTCGATTGGATGAAATCAGCTTGCTGAGTAAAGTGGTGACATTTTGAACAGAACCAACAGTTTGCAGGTAGTTATTGACATCATGAGTTAGTTTGCAGTACTGTAAAACAATAAAATAAAATTTCAAAGCAATTTTTACAAATAATATATTATTAAACAAATTTTTCTTCAACTATAGCCCTACAAAACAATTACCACTTAATTTGACCATATCAGTTTTTGTTTTTTTGTTTTCTTTAATGACACAACTAGAGCACATTGATTTATTAATCATTGGCTGTTGGATATCAAACATTTGGTAAATTGTTACCCATAATCAAGTGTGAGCCAGCCTCTTGATGGGTTTTGAGAGTCCAATATCTTACCACTGGACCACTGAGGCTCACAAACAACTGCTTTATCAAAGGCCATGGTTTGTGTTATCCTGCCTATGGGATAGTGCCTATAAAACAGAGCTAGTTCTGCCACTTGTAAAATTTGCCAGTGGCAAAATTTAAAAACATTTGATGAATTTTTAATGTAATCTGGCAAAATAATTTCTTTTAATAATATCTATTTAAGTGCAGAAAAAGAAGACTTTTCAGTTTTTGACATTTTTATAGATAATTTGGCGAATGTTACTGTTGTGCCAGAGCTAGCCCTGTAAAAGATCTCTTTTTGTTTATTAGTAACAGTAGCCACTTTAGTGTGGCAGGGACAGGTTTCCTATTCACTACTAACACTAACTTCTGTCCTATAGGCAGAACAGAAAGCCGAGTTGTGTGACCAAGACAGCATGTTTTAAACTTAATTGGATATAAGCACACAAATAGATTAAAAATGTCAGAAGTTAGGCTTTTTTGATAGCAGCAAGATATATTTTATATGCATTTTTTCATTGCAAGTTTACATAGATTCAATTAAAATTCCAATATTAAATTATGTTTGATAGATTGGGGCTTTTTGAGAATTTGTTACAAGTATAAACATCTTTATATTTTTTTCTCATTTTATTAAAACAGCCCTATCATTTATCAGTCTGATATTAGAAAAAAAAAAACCTATTGCCTCTAGAATTAATGCTTAAGCTGTATCAATTTGTTTTGTTCTAAGTCAGATTTAAATAGTATTTATTGTGAAATGGTGGAATTCATTAGCAGTCTGTGAAGTCTGTTATAGGGCAGTATCAAAGTTCAGTCCCTGGAATTGCTCATGGCAATCAACAGTGACGTGGAAATTGCCACCGAGTTTTTCATTCATCATGGTGCTTTTTTTTGCAACATAATATAGCAACCAAAAAGACATTGAAGTAGAACCATACATTTATTATAAAATATTGAGAGAAATCTCAAATGCAAAAGTGATACCTAGTTATAAACCATATATCTTTGTACGTAAGACCTTGCAAGAGGGTGGGTCATTTGGCATGGGCCTATGATTTTACTTCCCGTTATTTATCACTGATTACAAAAATACTTAGTGAACAGTCTGAAATGGGGGCCTACATTTCCCATCTGTTCCAGGCCTATTACCAGCTTTGCACAGGCCTGTTTGTACATGGCAGAGTAATGGATCTATAAGCAAAATATTGAGGGGTTGCTCTCAACGTTAAATCAGAGATGATACAAGGGGTTATGAAAATTAAACATATCCTGCTCCATCACTGACACACCCACAATAAACACAGCCAGTCTGAAATATTATTATTTCACTACAATTTTATATTACAATTTTAGTGTGATGTTTTTCGTCATGTGGAAGAAATAGCAACTGAAATAGAAGCGGCAGTACGTCATTGTCAACGTGAACTACTAACAGCCAGTGAAATATCAACTTCAGCCGTGGTGTCATCGTTAGAAAAAGAGTGGAACAACTACAGGAATTTAAAAGATGAAAGTAAGTAATCCGAATGATAAAACTCCAGTTTGCGAAAGCTCATAACTTCACATTTTTTTTTTATTAGAAACATTTAAGTATCAAAGTTAAGAGCAGAATCTGCAAATTTCAGAAATGTAAATATTTCAGAAGTGGCAAACTTCAAATTGAGACTCATTTCATGAGAACAGGTCACATATTTGTTTTTGAGTAGAGGTGTTTGTTAAATACTTTAAACTTAAGTAAAGATCTATGGTAAACACTTTATTTTCAGGAAATATAAAATCAACGATTGAGGAGTTTGATTTTCTGAAGGTCAAGGTCAAATCTCTTGGTGCATTGATGAGACAGCTACAGAAGATTTCCAAACAGCATAAGATATTTCTACCAGGTATGGCACTTTTGTTCTTATTCATGTTTTGTTATCCATGTACATTGTACAGTATCTAAACTATATTCTTGTAGGACCTAAAACTATGTGCTGGTTTAGACAAAATACTGGATTAGGCATTTCCTAGTTTTTTGAGGTAATTTAGGACCCAAAAAAAATCTGTTTGGTATAGAAATGCCAATTTAGACTGAGGTCACAGCATACTAGTATTTACAATTCATAATGTTATGTTTTATTATTCCCATGTCGGACTCTCAAGCTGAAAACAGATTTTCAAAACCCATTGGAGGAAGGTTCACACTTCAATACATGTCAAAATATCCAAGTGTTTGACATCCAATAGTCAATGATTAATAAATTAATGTGTTCTAGTGGCATTATTAAAAAAACTCAAAAAAGCATTTATTTATGTAGTCATTTGTTTAAAAAGGTTTTGTTTAATGTAAAATTAACTATCTGATGCATTGTTTTAATATTGTACTTTATGCTTTATTTGTTTTATTGGATTTTTTTTTATATAATTATATAATTTTTCATTATTTCTTTTTTAAAGATTCTGTATTGTCAGTATCTATTAAACTGGAAACAGTGAACAAGACTTTGATCGGTTCTCAGTCCAACAGTGGGGCAGGCACATTTGAATGGGTTGACAGCTTATTGGTTAAAGCCCTGAAGGTGGGGCACTGGCTTTTGATTGACAATGTCAATTTCTGCAGGTAAATGTTTTAAAAATGTCTTTTTCCTATAGATGAATGCCTTTGAATTATCTCTGTTTCTGTTTGTTGTATTTTGGCTATGTCATTACACCCCTAATTATAAGCTTATTTTTTGGTTACAGTGTATCTTAATTATGAGCTTATTCTTTGGTTACAGTGTATTTTAATTGTAAGTTTATTCTTTGGTTACAGTTTATCTTAATTATAAGCTTATTTTTTGGTAACAGTGTATCTTATTTATAAGCTTATTCTTTGGTTACAGGGTATCTTAATTATAAGCTTATTCTTTGGTTACAGTGTATTTTAATTAACTGTAACAAAAGAATAAACTTATAGTTACAGTGTATCTTAATTATAAGCTTATTCTTTGGTTACAGTGTATCTTAATTATAAGCTTATTCTTTGGTTACAGTGTATTTTAATTTTATTCTTTGGTTACAGTGTATCTTAATTGTAAGCTTATTCTTTGATTATAATGTATCTTAATTATACCTTTATTATAAGCTTATTTTTTGGTTACAGTATATCTTAATTATAAGATCTCTTATTTTTTGGTACCAGCGTATCTTAATTATAAGCTTATTCTTTGGTTACAATGTATCTGAATAGTAAGCTTATTATTTGGTTGCAGTATTATTGTTTTAATTGTAAGTTAATTATTTGGTTACAGTATATCTGTTTTAATTAAAAGTTTATTCTTTGTTACAGTGCATCGGTCTTGGATCGTTTGAATGCTCTACTGGAACCCAACGGTGTACTTAGTATCAATGAACGTGGAGTGATGGATGGAGAAATTCATACAGTCAAGCCTCACCCAAACTTCAGGTA
>JAULBS010151400.1:0-12116 GCA_032355785.1 Symmetromphalus regularis
AAATAAACTTAAACATGAAATAATTATTGATTTTCCTATGGCTACAGTGCCTATAATGGGAAGGGGGGGGGGTCTACTTATGATAGGAGAAGAGTGGGTCTTTGATCCATTGTAGCCCTTCCAGCTAAAGAGTAATGAGTACTCAGATTGACAACCCTTCCAAAGAAGATGTAGAAATTTTAAAACTTCTGGGGGGCATGTATGCCTGCAATGGTTTTAAAATCAAGCATGCACTGTGAGGGAGTCCCACTTTGGTAGGGGGGTCTCTACATCTGTCCTTGAAAGGGGGTAGTCCAATGTAAGTGGTAACTGAATATCAAAATCATGCAGGACTTCAAGATGTTCAGACATTTTCTGAAAACTGTCAAGTACTTCATTGCTCATTGTGTCTTATTCCAAACGGGCATCTACAGTTAGTTAACTCCACAACAATAAAAGAGGATGGGTGTTCAAAACCATTGACCCCTACTCTGGATCTGCCCTTGTCTTAAATGCACCCAATGGCTATTTCTCATTTGAATATAAAAAACTCAAACTGTACACATAAATGCTTGATGAAGCCTTGAAGGAAAATATTTTATTTCTTTCTTGATAAGCAAACTATGCAACTGTACGGTAAATCACCATGTAAGTGTGACCATAAAAAAGAAAAAACATTATATGGTTGATTAAAGGAAACATCATTACAATACACTAAAGAGAATAATCTGTGTAGTTTCACTCAGCGTGCTAGAGTTGAAGACTTTGTAAGCAGACACTTAGATAAAGTTCTTCTGCTATTTCAAGTGTGTTCTCTGATTTCAGTTTATTTCTCTGGCACCATTTCTTATCAGCTGGCAAGTTGGACTGATTTGTTCAGTGCATCAGAATGAGAAAGTCTTGTCCAGTGTTATCCAGTCTTGTCCAGTGTTATCCTGTCTTGTCCAGTGTTATCCAGTCTTGTCCAGTGTTATCCTGTTGTCTGTCTTCAGGCTGACCAGCATTTGTTTCTCTTCAAGGGAGACAGTAAACTGATTCAGTCAGATACTCATCACTTGACTCCTTTGTTACAGAAGCTGAATGTAGCTATACAGATCATCTGTTTCAAGTGGGAGAATGCAGTGGCTTAGACATAAAACATCTTCTGAATTTTTTTTTAATGTTATGTATGGTTAGACTGATCTCTTTTAAGAGAACCCTGCGCCATTTCATGTTCCAGTTAATAGTCCACAACTGGTGTAGCAAAGGCTGTGTTGTACTACATGTGAAAAATGAGTTATAAAAAGACTACTTACAGTGGTTCAAAACCCATCAGAGGCTGGCTCACTCTTGAATAGGTATCAAAATTACCAAATGTTTGACATCCAATAGTCAATGATTGATTATAATTCAATATTCTCTAGTGGTGTGGTAAAACAAAAAAAATAAAGAAAAAAAATATCTTTCCAGCTAATGGTCCATCACTGGTTTAGCAAAGGCTATGGAACGTGCTGTCCTGTCTGTGAGACAAAAACGTGTTAAATAAATTTAACATTGAAGTCTAGTACATTAATATGAATTGAGAATAGCTACTTTCATAGAGAATTCATAAAATATGATTTCAGTGGAAGATCTATTGTTCATCTAATAATTTATAATATCTATGTTTTAAAATAACCATTTAAATATGTTTGAAATATTCAATATATAGTATATGTATAAATAATATGGACCATAAAGTCACTGACCTAATCCAAACTTACAGTCAGACTCTGTTTATGACAGAGTGGCAAGGCCAGTGCAATGGTTAAGGTGTCTGAGTTATGGCTGGTAGTTATTGGGATAAAATCTCTGTCAAGCCATGGGATTTTTAATCTCAATACCACCTCTAACCCAGAGTAACGTATGTGTCGGAAAGTGCATATAAAAGTTACCTTGCTACTAATGAGAAAGAGTAGCCTATGCGGTGATGATGGGTTTCCTCTGAAGGCCATGAGTATGAAAACACCATATGTCTGACACCTAACAGTCATTGAATAAACAATGCGATTGGGTGTCAATAAACAAATAATCCTTTCCTTTCTTTCTGTACATAACACAAAACAGGGGAAATTGACTATAATTCCTGCTAGCACATTAGCCCAGTTAGTAATAAAGTTTCCTAAACAGAATAGGTATAATTAAACAGATTAAATCAGTTATTTTTATATTGTATTAATTTAAAAGAAATTATTCATGAAAACCATTTTTATTCTATTTCTTTGACTACTTTACTACAAGATGACATAAAAATGGTAAAGTAAAAAGCATCTGAAAAGAGGAGAATATAACAATACTTTATATAAAGTTTCATTATTTACTATGCAGTCCTTTCTGTTTAGAAATAGCAGGACAGTAATGGATTGGTTGCCTGAAAATTATTTCAGGTGAGAAAAATTCAAATGAGTAGAGCATATTTGCTATTTTTCACATTTTAGATGAGTGTCAGGCATGTACGAACAATCGCTCTCCTAAAATGGAGATGACTGTTTAAGCATACCAGTACTCATTAAAAGCTGCACCTGTGTTTCTCCAACATGTCAACTTATTGTTGAAATTAAAAGTGCCATCATGTTGGCACACTATATTCTGTTGTCTAAATCACTTTGATAAATCCATTTGTTTTACTTACAAACCAGACGTTATCATTATGTCATCTGATGGTATTCTGCAACTTTTCTCAGTTGTCTTTTGGCACCTGCAGATATAACGATATAACTATTACTAGAATTGGCATAACCGTGTGCAGTAGATGCTATCTGTGGTTTTTTAAACACATTAACAAACATCTAGTTAGTTCTCACAAGTTGCTCTGTTGGTTATCAGTATGAATATTGTTAAGTGATTCTATTTCTAAAACCTCAAAGCTATTTTCATACTTTATTAATTCTGTAAAATAACCTCAAATTACAGATAAATAGGACTACTTGTGTTTTCTCATTATTAAATTCATCTGACTTGAGAGAGGCAAAATAGTTTGATAATTTCATTGTGCAGTTAATTCAGACACGTACATAACATTTTGGAGGTAGATTTATTTTGAAAACGTAGACCTTCGAATATGTAAAATTGATATTTTCTTGAAAACAAAATTGACTTAACAATAGATTTTAAATATAATTTTTCATTTGAGGTTATGCTTACTCACTCATCACATCACTCACTAGTTATGTTTTGTAATTTCTTCAGTTATATTTACTGGTATAGATACTGACTTTAAGAGCTACTTTAAATCTTTAAATTAATGTAATTGTAGTTACCTCCATATCTGAAGTCATTAACAATATCAGCATTTTCCTGTTTGTATAGAGTTCACCTTTTCAAACATCCTATCACACCCATATTTGTACACTTAATATGTCAATTTTGGGAGGGATTTTAATCAATTAATAATTACCATAAATTTGTACATGGCCGTGTATTGTTTGTATGAATAGGAAAATGTTGATTTGTTTGTTTTGTTTAATGACACCACTAGAACACATTGATTTATTAATCATCGGCTATTCGATGTTAAACATTTAGTTTGAAACATAGTCAGTGTGAGCCAGCCTCTGTCTTAGCTTGAGAGGCTCACTGGAAGAAAATTTTGATAACCAATAAACCATGAACAACCGCTTACATATGAATACAGATTTTAAAATAAAACAAAAGAAAGACTTTCTAATTATAACATTCTGGGCCCTTAAAAACTATATTACTGCAACGGAGACTTATAACACAGTACATATTTGTTATTTTCCCACTGAGAAAATATCATTGATTTAACAAAGCATTTCACTGAGTCATTTTTGGTATTATGACCAATTTGGGTTGCTTGTTCTAAATATGGCATCATTTTAATTTTGTAAAAGTCTAAAAGACTACTAGCAAAAGTACAACATAATGTCATCTATAAAATTATAGGCTAGCAGTTCTCTAAAATTTCACACAAAAAAAAGTTTAAAGAGTGAAACAACTAAAAATGTCTCATTGTAATAAATAGAATATCAAACTCACTACCGTTTATTATCAGATTTATATCCCTCATGAAATACATGTAGTTTTACTTTGTCACTCAGGACATAAATTGGATAATAAATATGATCTCATTTAATGTCCTCTTTATAATAATACTTGATTATCAGGTTACTTTACAAAATAGTTTTATTAGAAATAATTTGGTTTTCACTATAATTATTATAGTGCTATTCAAATCCAAGGATATAAAGTCTTCCATAATGTTTATTGTAGCAATGAGATTTCAGCTTCATATTGTTTAATTAATGATTCAGTACTATTTTTCATATGAAATTACTTTCCCTGGAATAATTTATAATATATTGGGCTTTTTAATAACATAGCATCTGCTTGTCATGATAGATCATTTTAAAGATTTTTATGTTTAAGTGTAATTCTCCCCATTATGTATCCATGGATATAGTTTTGAGAGGCATTGCTAATGTGACAGCTCGTATATAAAATATTGGGTCTTTTAAAAATGTATACACCTGCTTATAGAATAGATCATTTTAAATAATGTGTTTTTTGAAAATTATTTTATATTTGAATATAATTACACCACATTATGTTTGTACATAAACTTTAGAGACAAAGGATTTGGAAAATTTATAATAATAATAATATTTATAATATATTCAGTGACAGATTAACTTAGTAACAAAAGCTGCCTAGGCTACGAGACCCACATTTTTCAGAGCCATATACTAAATGCTTTTACTGAAGTGTCAGACATATTTGTCATATTATCTACATGTAGTTGTATAGCAAATGGGAAAAAAAACCTGAATTACTTTACTATGCAAGTAAATAATTAATGTTTGCAACATTAATTATTTACTTGCATAGTAAATAATTAATGTTTAAATATTACTGTGCATTTTTTATATTATTGTCTCTTTATAACATATGCTACAGACTCTGCACTAGCTCAATCCAACACTGAATATACTGGATATTTCAAGAATGTATAAACCTGGTTTGTCAGAATAGATAGTAATGTTTTATTTGGAAATAATTTCAATGTAATTATTATATATCTATAATGAGACTATAGAGGTTCTGAAAAGATAATTTTGTTTTTATATAGAGGATATTAAATGAGTTGCCATTTATAATCAAATTTATGTCCCCTGTTTCTTTGTCATGAGCTTTAGCAAGTGACAAATGAAACTTATTTCATGAGTGACATACATTTTATAATAAATGGTTATGAGTTTAATATTATATTTATTACTCCAGACAATTTTAATAATTCTATTCTTTAAACTTTCTAATTGCACATTTTAGAAAAATGCTATCCTATAACATTATGAATAATTCTACTTTATATTTTTTCTTGTTTTAGTGACATCATTTGCACTTTTAGCAATTATAATGACATCATATTTAGTACAGCAAGCTTATTGGTCATGACGGCCAGAGTGACCCAATGAAATGCTCTGTGAAACCAATGCTGATATTTTCTCAGTGGGAAAATAACAACAAATATGACATGTATTGGGTTATGAGTGCCCACTGGGGGTAATAAAATATACTGTGCTTCAAGACAATGTTAAGAGGGATGTAAGTTAGAGGTAGAGTATCTACATGATTTGCAACATGTCATGGGATCAATCCTCTGATCCAGAGTGCTATTTTCTGTTCCAGCCAGTGGTCAGTAACTAGTGTGATAAAGGCTGTGCCAGTCTGTCTAAGGGAAGATGTGTATAAAAGAACCCTTGTTGCTAATTGAAAGGAGTTGCCTGGATTGTTGTATAGGGTTTCTTCTGTGAACCATGTGTTACTAATACCATGAGTCTAACACCTAACAGCTGCTGATTAACCAATGTGCTGACATGTTGTCAAACAAAAAGTCCTTTTCTTTTTTCTGACGGTTTGCACCTGCTTATCAGAATAGGTTTCTTAAGACTGGTCTTCAGCCTCTAATCTGGTGTTCACAAAGTGATGTTAATTTATCACCATCATTACAGTGCTGGCTTCAAATTGAGTGTGATAGCTGCAAGCACAACCTGCTTCTGCTAATGGCTCACCCATTCCTCTTATGTAAAACATCTGTCATACACCATCTTCCCTGGTCACCTTTATCTGTTGAAGAAATTTAATACTTCTCTTTGGTTTTTGCACTTATACAGCTACAGTACCACTGTACATATACAGGGTTTACATGACGCAGGAATAACTGACATAATATTTTTGACATCACTCGATTTAAAAATATTTTTGAAATACACAAAAACCTATAATTTTTAAGAAGAAAAAACATACAAACTGAAAAGGAAAAAAATAGTATTATTGTCATTTTATTTTATTTTTAAAAGCATGCATGTCCTTTTAATCCCCTCCACCACCCCCAAGTATGTTTCGTACACTAATGAAAATAGCCCATGAGCCAGACATAACATAATTTAATTACCAAATTTAAGACTGAAAGTCACTGATTTGTAATTAGCCTGGTATCTTAACTGTATGAAAAAATGTTGTGACCATTCAGATACCCAGCTAAATATGGGAATGGAAGTTATTTTTAAAAATGGCATCCATTTTTTTAACTCAACAACCTGTGTTATATGTTGGCATCTAATATTCAAATTGAATAGATACTAGACTTAGCTAAAAATCACAGCAGCTTTTAGTCCATAGAGTTGGTAAACAAATCAAAAAATTCCATGATGTCTGGCTCAAGAACTAATTCTACATATTTGGTGACAGAAAAATTCACTACAGTATATTGTAGGGTAGGAGGTGGGATAGCTGCTGAAACAGTGATGATTGTTGTATGCAGATGGCCAGTTCTGACCAAAATTAATGTCCTTATTTTTGGAAGCCTGCCCATTTTAAAGATTGGGATGTAGCTCAGAAGTAAAGTACCTGGATAATGTATTCATGTCATCAGATCAATCCCACTCAGTGGATCAACTGAGCTATTTCCCATTCCACCCACTGATCCACAACAGGTATATCAAGGGCTGAGATAGATGTCTAATCTGTGGAAAAGCACATGAGATCCCCCATTGCTAATCAAAAGAGTAGTTTACCTGTTTTTGTGTGGACATCATATTTGCATCATATAATGTTCACAACCTTTGATTTATTTATTCTTAAAAATATATTAACTGACCTTTAACTTTTATGTACAAGATGTAGAAGCTACATGCAAATGAACTTTAAGAAAACCATGTGTGATCCCATTACTGACCAGTATAACATTGCTCTCAACAGGTTGTATATTATTGTAGAAATAAAACAGCTGGCTCTGATCCCAGGGGTAGGTGTATGAAATACCACATACTTTGTCATTAATCTCTATAATGTACAGCACATTTATACTATTTCTTCAGGGAATCTACATGAATTTTTTCTATTTCACTGTTTATTGCACTATATATTGTTCACATGATCACATGATTTACTTATCTTACCATCACTGTTTTTGCAGTGATTCACGAGATCAGGTCCTCGTGATTTTGTCTTTATATACCCATTAGATTCTGTCTTGTGCAGAGATATGGTTTCAGTCATGATAACAGTACTGTTATTCTTTTAGATTAAATTTATTTTTTCATTTTAAAATGACAATAAATATATTTTTTTAATTTGTGGTATTAAACCAGTTAAAAAGCCAATGAATGAAATAAGGTTAGACATTTTAGTTTTTCAACTTACGAATGTGACAAAATTAATTTTGGCAGAAAGAAATAAAAATAAAATTCATGTTTTGTCACTAAACACATTAGAACCAATTAATATTAGCAGGATAGAATATAATTTTTATTTTTAATTTAGTCTTAAAAATTTACATATTTTGTCAAATAATATGTAACCAAAAGCCTGTTGAAAGAAGAATAAAAAATTAAAATGGATATAAACAAATTAAGTACACTTATGCACATTGGCACAGCCAGAATTTCAAATGGGATAGGAAAGGGGTGGGGGTTGGTGGGCAACTGTAAAGCACTAACTGGATTACAAGATATGCAAATATAAAGTTTATTTGGAAAAGAAAAGGTGTGAATGGAAGAATGACCCTCCTCCCCCATTCCCATGTTTCTGGCTGTGCCAGTGTATTTCATTAAGAAACCATGGTGTATGAGTCATGAATGAAATGCTTTAGAGATTACTATCAATGTTTGTGAGATAGTTTTTTGAAAATCTTTTTTGTTTCTGCTAATGTCAGAATTCACCTGATATACTTTTTACATGAGCATTTACTTCTGCTGGGACATTCATTCTTCTTATCTATGTTCTAGATATATCTCTGAGAGTGACATATAGCTTCTCTAAGTTTTACACAAGTGATAAGACTGAGCTGAAAGGAAATAAATGTTTAACAACCCAACACATGGCTATTAGGCATGGAATGGGATGTAACTCACAGGGAGAAAATACCCTGAAACAGATTTAAAAATTCAAACAGTTTTATGTCTTCAAATCACTAGACAGTAAATGAATACAAACTGTTAAGCCATGTAACACCAACACCTACTGTGTGCATTGTACAATATGGAGATTTATACAGATTTCTGAATTATGGAGATACTGAGTTAGATAGAGTATGCAAACTGCTGAACCCCATAACACCATCATCTATTGTACTGTATGAAGACATGTGGGTATAGTATAATGTGCTGGTTTATACAAATTTCCGAATTATGGAGATGCTGAATTAGACAGTACAAACCTACTGTGTGAAGACATGTGGGCCTAGTATAATCTGCTGGTTTATTAATATTTTTGAATGAGAGAGATACTGATTTAAATAGAGTACATTGTCACACACCCACAATGATTAGAAATAAGCAAATGATTTCATGGAATCACACATATGTTGACTTCATTGCTGCAGAATTGTACATTATGGCAGATACAACAATGACAGAAAATTGGAAAATTCTGTTAACAAACCAAATCACACCATTAAGTTTGCACCTAACTCACTGAACATTGGCTATGAGCATTTGTTTTGCTAAATGAGCTGTTAAAAGTTAATTGAGCACCTTGCAGGTACCATGATACTAACAACACACAAATCAATTTAACTGCATCGTATCAAGTAATATTGTATTGATTCAAGCACATTGAACTAGTGTCACCAGGGACATTTTGTGTTTTGAACTGCATTAAAAGAAATTTTCTTTCTCATTTGTATTAAAGGTTCATTTTCATTACCTGTCTGAACTATATGTTATTCACTGCTAAATTACCCATATATTAATGGTGAACATTAAATGCATATTGAATTTCTTTTTCAGTCTACCAGTAATGATGCCATATTGTGGATAATGTTCACATTAAGGGGTATTTATGAACAACACATTAATTTAACACATTGACAGTCATAAACAATATACTGCCACATACGCTACTCTTTTATCTTTTATTTACATCATTCCATAGACAGGATAGCAAACACCTTTAACCACAGCCTTAACTGATCATGGACCAATGTCTGGAACAAAAATGTCTGATAAATCCACTGATGATGATTAACGAGTTATGGTCTGCTTCAAGCAAAATGAGAGTGACATTACATGATGGTCAGCTGAAAGAAGTGTGCATGGAGGGTCTATCTGCCATGGGAAACAGATATCTGTGCACCCATTAGTGATGGCCATCTCATGATCCTGCTGTACATTTGTGTATGATCTCTGATTAGTCACATCCTCATGCTTCACTGTCAATCTCAATTCTTTTTTCACTGATCGTTTGACCAGCATGTGATACTAGCATCTGTTTTTGCAATCAGACATGATGCTCTTCATGCAGATGGTTAGAGAACTTGCACACCACCATGCTACCCTCTGTTCCCTAAAACAGACTAAACTTCCACAGTTTCCATCATTTTATAACTATACAAACTACATATGTTTGTTTGATGACCCCCTAGCACAACAAATAACAATCGGCTATTGAGGATCACACGCTGGTGTTAAATAGAAGACAAATTTAAAAATAAATCTTTGTAAAGAGCTGATTTATATTTAGTACATGGTGGTTGCATTTATTTTATCCCATGCCTCGACTGAGATTTGATCTCAGTACCTACCAGCCTCAAGTCCGATAGCTTAACCACTGCACCACCGAGGCCAGTCTTTAGTACATACAGTACAAATACAAATTTATATATTAACAAGCTACATATGAGATCAACTCTCATATAAGCATAGTATTTATTAATAATACATGTAAATACAATAATGATACAGAAACAAAACATATTCCGGAAACATTCAGTCTGTTTAATCCTTTTTCACAGTCCTGTTCCAGAAATCATTTTATGACCATACACATTAATGAGAACTTGTAGCCGTTTCACACTTCTAAGCAGATTTACAGATTCCAAAACTGGCTTTAACTGTCTCTATTAAAAGTAATCTTAAACATCTCTGAACAATCCTCTTTGTAATGTTCAATAATTACAGCTTGTTTAAATTGAATACAAGTTAATTCTCAACAAGTGGTCAGTGTGAATAGTTCTGTCTCCTTCCTAATTAGTGGATTTCCAGCAGTAAAGTACCAAATTGGTTCCATGCAAGTCAGAGTGAGATAAATTATCTGTTTGAAATGGTGTTGATTACATTGTAAATGTCTGCACCAAACCAAGGTGAGATAACCGAGCAGAGCGTAAGATGATAAGGTATACAGTTCACTGCAATTATGATATTATAGCTATATGAATTTATCAATTTCAACACAACCCAGTCATATCTGAGAGCCAGCCCTGTAACTGAAAACCAATGTGAGACTTATGATGTATGTAGGGTAGGATCTAACAGTCAGTAGAGCGTTCACCTGAGGTGCTTTGGTCGAAGGATTCAACCCTTGGTGGACTTATTCTCAGATTGGGTTTATTGTCTAACCAACCAGTGCCCCACTACTTGTATATCAAAGGAGGAGCGGGATGAAGTTCAAACAGTACCGTGTCCACCTGTGAAGTGGTCAGTCCTCGGATTGATCCTTCTCAGTAGACCTGTTTGCAGTTTGGGCTATTTTCCATTCCAACCAGTGGTCCACAACTGGTTCATCAAAGGCTGTGATATGTGCTGTCCTATCTGTGGGGCACTGCATGTAAAAGACCCCTTGCTTCTTATCAGAAAGAGTAGCCTATGTGGTGACAACAGGTTTCCTCTAAAAATGTCTGAATGACCATATGATTGATGTCCAATGAACTCTAGGTGAGTCGTTAAATAAAACAAACTTTTAACTTTAAGATTTAAGTTAGATGTTCAAAAGCCACCTGTATTAAAATTACTGGACCAAAATGTACATCTATCACATGGGTGATTTTAAGATCTTTTTTCAATTAACTGTCTAAGAAATTCATTATCAATACATTTTCATATGGGAAATACCAACCAATCCTTGTTAATCTGTATTTGTTAAGGCTTTGGCAAGACAAGTAACAGTCAAGAATAATACTAAAACACAATGAATCTTAGTGGTCCAGTTTAAGGACATCAGACTCTCAAGCTGAAGACATTGGTTCAAAACCTGTCGGAAACTGTCTCACACTGACTACGTATCACAATTACCAAATGTTTGACATCCAATATCCGATGATTAATAAATCAATTTCCTCATGTGGTGTCATTAAACAAAAACAATTTATTTATTTAAAGACACACACACCCCATCACAAAAAAACACCATTTAAAACACTGACCAGATAAGAATTAAACATAAAATTTATATGAATGCATTTATAAATAAAGACATGCAGTTATGTTCAGAATTTTAAGTTCAATAAAGTCCCATGTCCAGACTATTTAAAGATTTATAAATTATAGTCACTGCCATGGCCAGTCTCTCCGTTGTGTTCTAAAGCACTAGCTGGCATTTTTACAGATGTCACAGTGATCTTTAGATTCCCCAAATCAATCAATACAGTGTGTTTGTTTGTGAGGTTCATTAAGATACTTAAGTGTTTATTTGTCTGTAGATTACATTGAATTAACTTAAATGTATAATAATTATAGGTTATTAAATGAGTTTCTAATTCGTATCATGTTTATGTCCCGTGTGAAATAATTTTCAGTTGTAATTTTTAGCGAGTGACAATGAAAATTATTTCATGAGGGACATAAACATGATGCGAAATGGAAGCGAGTTTAATATCCTAT
>JAULBS010151411.1:0-12115 GCA_032355785.1 Symmetromphalus regularis
ACTTTCACCTGCAGTATTAGAAAAATAAATAATCAATTTGTCTCTAGTCTTGCACGGATGGGTGGTGTATCAGGTAATGTGTCATAGTAACTTTCACCTGCAGTAAGAGAAAAATAAATAATCAATTTGTCTCTAGTCTTGCATGGATGGGTGGTGTATCAGGTAATGTGTCATAGTAACTTTCACCTGCAGTATTAGAAAAATAAATAATCAATTTGTCTCTAGTCTTGCACGGATGGGTGGTGTATCAGGTAACGTGTCATAGTAACTTTCACCTGCAGTAACAGAACAATAAATTTACTACTATATTGTTATCATATTGAGTCAAATTAATTTAATATTAAAATAAAAAAATAAATGATAATTAATTTGTGTGTAGTCTTGCATGGATGGATGGAGTGGAGAGAAGGAGTGGGCACTGACAAATTGGATACAGACTCTATATCAGGTTTGAGTTACAACGGCAAATATTAATATTTTTTTTAAAAAGGCTTACAAGTTTGGTGGGGGAACATGCCTTCCCCATGCCCCCTGTTTCCTATGGCCCTGTGATTCCCACTGAATTAAAGAATAAAACTTACTGTCTGAGTCGTCCACCTCCACACTTGGGTAGGTTCCACAGGCTGGAGCAGATACAGAGTGATGAAGATTTGAACCCGCTACAAACAACACAAAATAATAACGTATATAATATGAAACATGGCAAGAAAAGGATATATGGTCCTTTTATTCAAGGAATAAGTTTCATTCTTTTGTTTTAATTAAGGACTCATCTGGAATATTTTCTTTTGCCCATTAATACATTTGTATATAGTTCATACAAAATGTGAGAAAACTGAAGAAATGCCAGATGTAGATGATAATATACTCAACGAAAAAAGAAAGTGCATGTTGAAATATTTTTGTTTTGTGGGGTGGTCACAGTAATGGTCCAATGGCAGCAAATGTGCACAGCTTGTGATATTACTACACACACACCTCCTCCTAAATGGTGTGGTTATCTAATTCCAGAATTTCTGCCATGAATGTCGTCTTGTTTATGAAATAAATGACTATTGATTACATTCATACTTTCTTTTTTGGTTGAGTACAATGGACTCTGTCATGTGATAGGGACCGATGAAATATGCCCGTTTAGTTAGCATGTCGGTTTATGCAGATTTCATGCAGAGTTACAGTCCTTGATGTTTAACATCTCACATGTAGAAGAGCAGGGGATTGTTATGTTGCTTTTAAGAAAAACCCACATTAAAATCGATTTTTCAAAAATATTAAGTTGTAGTTATAGGACAATACATGAATATGAATAAACCAGCAGCTATTAACCAATCAGCTTTGCGATAATCAAAATACAATACGAGTCGAGTTATGGCTGGACAACAAGTACAGACTAGATTTAAAATTTAAAAATAAAACCATTGCTATGTCTAACAATACAAATCCATAACCCCACCGAAATTAAAAAAGTATCATAATTATATAACTCAACAATTCCCATCTTGTCGGCAAATTGAGTAACTTTTTCTTTTAGGATCTGTCCGGATATCAGTAGAATTTTGGCCCGTGCCTACTGAAATCATTGGTGCAATAATTCATTTAGGTTTTGGAATTTTTATCTGTCTGCCTGTCTTATATATTTTAGCTAAGTTGTGTGTCTTTACTTCAATTAACTCGACTTTTGTTTTTAATGATAATTCAATGCGTTGTTGTTTTCTGGGTCATCCAGCCAATTAAAGTGAAATATTTTACCACTTGCATTATTACGAGCGATACTTCTGACAGCATCAACTAATCACTTTTGAAAGAACTACATCACTTGGCTATATACACACAGTTAAAATTAATCCGGTTGATCTAATGTGTTACAAAATCTGTGACAGCCGAGTGGATTGGTTTAGGTGGTCTCTAATTAACAGTCATTATTTAGACAGTCAGAAAAGCTGCACGGATTGCATGCTGGTTTAAACCGAGTTTATACACTTGGCTTGTTTGTTCTTAAATTGGTACCAGATATCCAAAACAGACAGATCCCGGATTAGGTAGATGCTAAGTCATAGCAAACGAATGGTCGCTAGACTAGGACCGTGAAATTGCAAGCGGGATCTAGCTCAAAAGATAGCCTGTGAACCGATCGGTCGTCAGATCTATCCTACTCAGTGGACCCATTTGCAGTTTGGGCTATTTTCCATTCCAACCAGTGGTCTACAACTGGTTTATCAAAGGCCGTGCTGTCCTGTCTGAGGGATGGTGCATATAAAGATCCCTTGCTGCTTATCGGAAAGAGTAGCCAATGTGGCAGCAGCGGGTTTCCTCTACAGACATATGTCAGAATGACCATATGTATGACGTCCAATAGCTGATGATAAGATAAAAATCAATGTGCTCTAGAGTCGTTGTTAAATAAAACAAACTTTACTTTTATAAGAAAGTGGGTCGAATATAGAGGTTGAAATACAGGAACTTGTAGCATTTAGGGCAGTGCCCTAGCCATCATTGAGGACCAAGCTTTTAAAACTACATCGCACCCTCATACTATGGGGCCCTCTTCAAATTAGTCGCATTTGTTTTTAGCCTCTGGTTAAAACACTATGAGGAATATAGGGACACATCTAAAGTTGCTTTTATAGACAGGTGGCCAGGATATTTTTGACTTGCCATTTAGATTAGTCACATCAACACTGACTCACCTGTCTGATTTTTGATTTGTACAAAGTTTATAGAAAACTGTCGCACTTGTGTTGCTCTTTAAAAACCTGTTTTCTGTTTTATTTTTTAACATATTATTATCAAATAAGCAGTAACAACCAAACAATTAGGATAAAAAGCACATTTCTGTTTGATAACAATACATGTATGTGGCAATAAACAAAATCGGCCAATATGTTTCGAATGCTTTTTATTTTAATACACTGGTAGTCTTCATAACTCCCAAGACTTTGGTGAGCGGGCAAGCGTTAGTTTCTATCCCAGAAATTATCATGAAAAAAGCAAAATAGTATAAAAAAAAATATGTAACTATTATTGTAACCTACACTAGCATATTTTGTACATAATCAAATTTGGTACTGAAGATATCAACAAATACTGGCATTACACTAACAATAATTCATAGTAATATACCAGTAGCGGATCCAGAGGGGGGCTCCAGGATGTCCGGACAACACATTTTCAAGAATTCTTTTAAATATATATTTTCCGAGTGGAAGGATGTGAAAATTAACCGTTTTTACCCAGTCCTATTCAAACATTAAATTTGGACACCCCCCACCCCTTTCAGAAATCCTGCATCTGTACCTGTATACTTTTTATTTTTACTTTCATCTTATAGGACCCCTGCACTTGTTAAACCTGCAATGTCTTGAATATTTTTAATATTTAACTACTGCAAATCATAAAATATTAGCAACCTTAAAAGTTAACGAAATTCCTGTTGGCAACATAAAACGTTCGCGTGGTATAACATAAAAAAAAATTAAGCCGATTATTTCATGAATGTCTGATCACTTAATTCACTTTGACGTTGAACAACGGGCAGTATTTCCAACTGCAAACATAGTCTTAAACATCTAAATGGAGCTAATAACCTTAATGTTAATAGCAACATTATCAAGTATGCAAACGGACCATTGTTGTTATAGTTTACAATTATTTATGAGAAACTTCGAATGTACATGTATTAGTAATATCTTTGTTGTAGGGTATGTATATGTTTTGAAACTATATTTTGTTATATCTTGTTATAGACCTTTTATAGTCTAAACATATTTATTGTTGTTTTATATATTTTATATACTTGACATTTCTTATAAAATTTAAATTATATTGTTATAAATGCATGTGCCAAAAAGAATTTTCCATTTTAAAATTGCAATGAACTTTAATTTATATTTGTATAATTGATTTTTGATTTTGGATAATATATTTTAAAATATTCGATAGTGGATATAAAAAAGAAATCATCCCCACAAACCCCTCTTTTATCCCTCAACCAAAGGGGGAAAAAAAGTTGGAAAAGGAGTTTTGATAATGGTGATTTTTGAAAGGATTTTCTTTTGAACAAAGAATGACATTATTTATTTATAGTTATTATTCTTTTTTCTTTCAGGATCTCTATTAAATTCCCAATATCTATGCTTATTTTTACAAGTTATATCTTGGAGTACATTTTTAGGCCTAAAGAAGTCTAGTCTTTGAAATGTAATTTAGTTACGGGCAAACAGATTGAGCCAAATTTATGAACGGTGTACCGGTATACATCTTAGTGATGTGTACCTATCTAAAACAGGTATTTATATTTAATACTGTATAACCGGAAATTATTGTGGGTTTTTATTTTCGTTGTTTTAGAGGGTAAATGTGTAACCTCGAAAATATAAAACCTCGAAACTATCTGAAAATATCACAAAAAATCTATTTAAAATATTTACATCTTAATTGGTTTTCTATATACCGGGTAATCAAAGACTATGAACAGTTGTCTCACTAATAGCATGTAGCCGTAACCAATTACAGCTGAGTACTCTATTGTTCACTTCGACTGGGAGCCGACGTGAAACAATGACAGCTTTTATACACTGGGTAATACAAATAAGATTTTTTTTCTACCAGATTTTCGAAACCACAAAAATAAAAAACTAACTATCTTAGACTTCTGAAACCTCGAAATGTTTTTAATCGCGAAACCATGAAAATTTAAGACCTCGAAAATTTCCGGTTATACGGTACCTACTTTTCATAGCTACCATGAATTTAATTTCATTTCATGAAATGTTACAACACACAGAAAGAACAACAGTGTAGATTGTAAAAGTTTTAAAATATAAAAGACATTAAAAATATTATCAAACACTATAAGATGTATTAAAAATGTTATTGACTAAAGGAATGGATACAATACAGAATATATCTTTAAAATGTGTAACTATCCAAGTGTGGATGATTCAACCAATCGTGGGAGACTCGTTATTTTTTGTAGTGACTTGCAACTTTTGTAGGTTACTAGTTATTGAGATGAGTAAAATATTTCTTAGAGAAACTCTTAAAGTTTATAGTGGACATATTTGTTAATTTGCAGCCCAGAAAAGTACTCCATAACCTATTAGAAATGTTATCACACAGAATGAATTCCAAAAAGTCTGTAATGGAAATATTTTTTCATTTCTACCCCTCTGAAAAAGTACAGCAGGAACTGTTAGAAATGTTATCACACACAGAGAAGAGATCTGAAAGATTCCGTTCTGAAAGAGAACAGCAGTACCACGTGTAGATTCTAATCAGCTATATTAAGTATCTTCCTAAAGCTAGCTTTATCCCTGACTAGCTACAGCTGCGTGCACTCCTTCCATATTTTAATAGTGATATGATCAACTTGTCATAAAGTGGTAAACGTCTACATTCAACAGACATAATGCGCAGAATGTATACCAGAACAAAGTGTTGGTCTTAGGTCATTTGGTAGAGGAATGGCGGGGTGTTTAATGGGAATTTCAGTACGTAGTGTGCAAATAACTCTAGCTTGACATGCATGCTTGTTCAGCTGATCCCTTTCATTCATACTTTGTAACTTTATGCTTCTTTCATGGCACTGTATTTGCAGCACATTTCTGCATGAGCAGCTTAGTATAAATAAATAATCATTTGAGTTGAATGAGAATTGACAGTGGATTATCAACTTTTGTGACCCACTGTAGTTGGATTTTTTTAAATCAAGAATTATTATTTTTTTATTTTTTACTTATTTCCAAATCCACTGACCCAAAAATGATGAAAATAAAATTAAAATAAAAGCTTGCTTTTGGTGATTTTTTTTTTACCTCCACATTGAGTAACTGAAGAAAACATTTTCAAAATTCCGAAGCTGATCCATATAGTAAAACAAGTCATCTGCAATACATTGATAATTATATTTTATCCATTCCTCAGACGGAAGCAGGATCTAGCTTAAGTAGTTAGAGCATTCACCTGACATGGTTTGATCATAGCATTAAACTCATTCAGTGGACTCATTCTCTGATAGGGTTCGTTACCACAACAACAGTGCCATGACTGGTATATCAAATACCATGGTATGTGTTGTCCTGTCTGTGGAAAAGTGCTGCTAATGAAATAGCAGGTTTCCTGTGATAACTAGAGATAAAAAGTAACAAATGTTTGACATCCAATAGTTGATGATTAATAAAACATTGTGCTCTAGTGGCATCATTAAAAAATATATATAAAAAGTTTGTTTTACTTAATGATGACTTTAGAACACATTGATTTTTATTGTATCATCAGCTATTGGACATCAATTATATGGTTATTCTGACATTTTTTTAGATGAAATCAGCTACCAACACATAGACTTCTCTTTCAGCAGCAAGGGATCTTTTATAAGAACTGTCCCACAGACAGGACAGCACATACCACAGACTTTGATGAACTAGTTGTGGACAACTGGTTGGAACAGAAAATAGCCAAAACTGCAAATGGGTCCAATGACTGACAGCTTCACAGTTGGACACTCTACTGTTTGAGATATATCCCGCTCAAAAAATATATAAATAAATAAACAAAACACCAGCCCCAGTTTTCCCACTGACGGAGAATATACCTCATATATAATATACATATTTAACTGTATTTACCATTATTGAATGTATAACTGTATTTTTGATTATTTCAGGAGACCATCTGGATGTGTGTCCGCAGGGCTACACATGCTGTACGAGCGACATGGAGGGCAAACTCAAACACCTCAGTATGAAAGAACATGAACAGCAGCTGAATGAAGCTTATAAACTCATTAAAACTACATTCTCATCTAGAACAAAAAAGTTTGATGGTAAGTTAAGATGATCTTTATATAGCGGCCATTGTTTATCATGTGACTAGCACTGGCAGTAAAGTCGTCAAGCTGTCTGTTTCACAGCTTATAGGTACTTGGATCAAATCTGAATCAATGCAACTCCATCCCAGACTGAGTGCTCTGCAAGGCTTAGTGGGTAGAGGAACACCATTTGCCATGTACATTTATATGGTTTCATGATTTCTATATATATCCACAATATATGTTTGAGAAGTAACATTTTATAAATTAGCGAAGTTACTCCACCTCTGGCAACAATGCCACATCCCATTTCCAAAACAATTTTTTTTTTAAATTTAAATTAATGATTAGAAAATAGATAAATAAAAATAAAAAATATATTGCAGTTTATATAAAAAAAATCTAATGTATGTATATTCAGCCATATACATGGACAATATTTATGTAATTTCATTTATTAAGCTACATATGAAAAGTAAATATAATGCAGGATTGTATACATATAAGAATGTTTTTTAATTTCTTATTGTACAGTATGCAAAAATATTCAACCATTATGACAAGTAATAATGCACATAATTGAATGTTTCTCTATCAAGATAATAGTACAATCAATTTTATTTATTTTACACATTCATGTTCATGTCTTTGTTATATACAACATATATAATAATGAACATAATTGACGGTTACTTCATGACTTGCCCAAAGTGTCAACATTTGATGGTTGTTCACAAAGAAGCTGTTATTTCTGTGGAGTGTTTATTGGCAATGTTATTAAAGGTATTATCTAACATGTGTAGAGAGCTCACTGGAAATTGCTGGAAATCGGAAAGGTTGTGAAACTGACATGGTAATCCATGGTGTGAACATCACCGACTGTTCCTGTAAATTGCCCCCATTGTACTTCACTGTTTACCCCTTGAGCTTCATAGAATACAGATTATAAATGTCTAGTCCTTATTAGTGATAGCAATCTAACATGACTCACTGCAAATTCTGGAAATTTATGAAAGACTGCAGATTTCATTCAGACATTCCTTGTGGGCCTTGGAGGTCATGACCTTTTAGTGATTTGGAGGGAGTGGTGGGTTGGTCCCTATTCAGGACTAACCATGCAGGGAGACTAATTCGGATGACAAAAAGAAAAAAAATGGTGGTTTCTGGCAACCTGATCTGCTGTAATGTTGCTTGTTGTATTAAAATATTTTATAATTGAAGGGGTGGAATTTTTGTCCATGAATGAAGAATAAAGTGTGAAAAAAAACCTGAAAGAAACGAGTGCTTTAAAAAAAAATTCATGTTGTGAGACACAAACCCATTTACCTTAAGATCTTATTTTTCAAATTTCCTAGAATAAATTATAAACAATTACATTCTCTCCCACCCTCCACCCCCAAACCTGTCCAAATTACTGTTACAAACAGATTTTCAAACAATTTAACTAATTACTGTTCTTTTATAAGCAACTTTTGTAGGTATTTTGTATGAACTTTTATCCTGTTCAAATATTTACAGCCTATATATATATATTTATTTTGGGGGTGGGGTGGCGAAGGCTAAATATATCTTTAATTCCTATTCAGTATTTGGTTTGGGTAACATGTTCATGATTAGAAGAAAGGTTACATTCATAATATACAGAGGTTTATTTAAAATTGAAATCATTATAACTGGTGTATTTTAGATGATCAACTATATGTTACATCTTTTCAGTTCGGTTTGTTTTAATGCATTATACAGAGGTTTATTTAAAATTGAAATCATTATAACTCGTGTATTTTAGACGATCAACTATATGTAACATCTTTTCAGTTCGGTTTGTTTTAATGCATTATGTAAAGAAAACGAGGATTGAATAGAAATTAAAGGTGTAGTTAGGAAAAACAGAGGCTGGTTGACATTTTAGACTACATGTTAAGATTACCAAATGTTTATCATCCAGCAGCCAATAATTAATAAATCGGTGTGCTCTAGTTGTATCATTAAACAGCAACAACATCTTGTTTTTTAGGAAGAATTTGGTTGTAAATATTTAAACATGACAGTAGTTACTGTGACTAATTAATTCCAACCAAATGTTTTATACAATTTTCACTTTCCTAGGATTTTTTAAATGTATTTAGAACTATTTTAACTTAACTGGCTCTGTTAACATGTTACTGTGACTTAGTATTCCACCCAATAACACATTTGTTTTTTACCACTAACAGCAACATGGAACCAAGTGTGGTAGAAGTAAGTGAACAGGTTCTGACTAACCTAGTTTAGTTGCTTTGATAAGTATTCTGCTGCAAGCCTTCAAAGAACAGCTTTCCTACCAAACAGGTAGATTTGTTTTCACCACCTGTCCACATGACAATAAGCAACTGGAAGCCAGCAGTTGAGTTCACTTATCATGTTAATATCCACACTTCCTAACTCTTTGACCTCCTATGTTCTTCTGTGCTAACGGCCATTTTGATTTGGTTGGTCTTTTGAAGATTGTAGTAACAAGAACAAGAGGGAAGAGGAAGGTTGCAGATATTTTTGTGTGGGGGAGTTATGTTTCAGATACTTATTTTTATCATAATATGTTAGTTTTTTTATCACACTCTCCAACTCTTTGCTTTAAATATATTCTTTTGTAATGTCCACTATTTTGATTTAATTAGTGTGTTCAGTAATGCAGTAATAAGAATGAATAAAAATATTAATGTTTTAATCATTCATCTTGAGAAATTTTCTGTCTAAATGAAAGAATTTTTTTTTAAAATATTTATCTCATTAAAGCATGAACTAAGTAGAAAATAGCAGAGAAATATGCAACTTCAATTGATTTTGTTTTGTTTGTTTGTTTAATGACACCTCTAGAGCACATTGATTCATCGGCTATTGGATGTAATTTTGACACATAGTCAAGTGCAAGCCAGCCTCCAATATGTTACAAACCAATGTCTTTAGCTTGGAAGTCCAGTGCACTGTACCACTGAGGATCACTATACGCTTGCTCTCTTGTCCTTCATCTGGTCAAGCATTTGGCAGCCATTTGCAAATCTACTTACAGATCTATAAATCTAGAGCAGTATAATCTGAATTTGGTGTTAATCTTTACATTAGTATAGGCACACAAAACAATGTTGTCTTTGTAAGTCTGAAGATCTCGGAATCGACCAGTTATGCACACAAATACCATTAATATAATTGGATAATTGGTTGTCTTGGCAACCTACTTGTATACCTGTATGTATGATGTAAAATAAATTGAATTTAATGTTTATGTATATTTAAATCTATGTAATGACACAAAATATTTTAATGGGAATAATGTACAAATTTATGAAAATATCAGCATTCTAATTTGATATGTGGAGAGAAAGAAAGGATTGAGTTTTTGTTTTTTTTGTTGTTTATTTATTTATTTTTAATTGTCCCAGAAGCATTTTGGTAATGTCAGGGATGAGGCCCTGAAACATTATCCAACAATAAAAATTAACACTTAAACTAATATACAATAAACAAACATATTAAATATACATGCACATAACTATATTAGCATTTAATTACTTTTGGAACAGTAAGAAAGAAAATAAAAAAAGTGTGATAAAGAGGGAGAAAAAGAAAAAGACAGACAGGAGTTAGAGAGAAAGAAAAATATATATTTTAGAAAATAAAATAAAAAGTATATGACATGCCGAAGAGAAACACTTTTACTAGTGTATTCCATTGGGAAAAGCACTTAGCAGAAGACATCTACAACTGTCACAGATGATTACTACCCTTTTGAATCTGAGCGGAACAGTTTAAAATTTTGACAATTGTATATTTTTAAAACCTGACGTGCTTGGGCGAGTACGAAATTAAGTGGAAACAGTTTGTGTAATTTACTCCAACTTGAAGAGTCAAATGTGGATTCAGACTTGCTCCTTGTCACTTGCTCCATGATCTATGTATCTGGTTTAACCTTTGTCATCTTTCATCTGTCAGGGCATATGACTACATCTGTCAGGGCATTTGACCGTACCTCTGTCAGGGCATTTGACCGTACCTCTGTCAGGGAATTTGACCATACCTCTGTTAGGGCATTTGATCTTACCTCTGTCAGGGTATTTGACTGTACATCTGTCTGGGAATTTGACCTTACCTTACCTCTGTTAGGGATTTGATCTTACCTCTGTCAGGGAATTGACCTTATCTCTGTTAGGTGATTTGATCTTGCCTCTATTAAGGGATTTGAACTTACCTCTATCAGGGGATTTGAACTTACCTCTACCAGGGCATTTGACTATACTTCTGCTACTTTTAGGGGATTTGATCTTGCCTAGGAAGTTCATATTAAAAAAGTGTTTGCTGCTAATGGACAAATATTGATGTTGTTCTTTGATGTATGGTGTCAGAATTACAAAATATTTTACATTCAGTAGCAAATGATTAA
Source organism: Symmetromphalus regularis (assembly GCA_032355785.1). Taxonomy (NCBI): domain Eukaryota; kingdom Metazoa; phylum Mollusca; class Gastropoda; order Neomphalida; family Neomphalidae; genus Symmetromphalus; species Symmetromphalus regularis. Next base: position 11,223 of record JAULBS010151411.1, read on the forward strand.
TAAATTAATGTTATGTACTGGTGAACTTGACGTAACTTTATTATAGAAGTGTTTTGAGTTTATTTTCAAACTAGAACACTGCAGATCCAATATGGCTGTTACAAGTTGACCAGAAATTTTTTTCTTCATTTGTTGAGGAATATCAACATTTGATTGCAGTTGTTCAAATTCACACAGAAATGTTTGATAGAATAATGTTTCAGGATTATGTTGTTAGCACCTTTTAATCATAATAATTACATGTATGAAGGCTTGAATGTATTGTTCAAATTCACACAAACCTATATTGTGGAAGAAGATGAGTGATAAAAATTAAACTTTAATACAAATATCATTCCACCTTAGCAGCAGAATGCACAGGTGTAATAACACATAATTTCCTGGTTTTCATAGATTTTTACTTTCTAACACACTGTTTATTTAATGGCTATTAGGTGCCACACATATGATGATTTTTGACACTTGGTCTTTTGAAGAAACCCACCACCACATAGAGTACTCTGAAGACCCATTGCACCTCATGGGGATGCTCTATCTCTGAGCTAAAGCCACCTCCAGACTATTTAAAACCTGCAGAAAATACTTTACATGTAAAGAAGACATCACTTAAAGTTGCATTCTCCACAGGTCTTCTTGCCATGGCAAATGGAGTGGGTAAATTTTGCCCATAAACTTCCTCTGAGTATAATTGATGCAGATAACCATGGCAGGGATATTTGTGTGCATGTGGCTTCTACCCATAAAATCTACTTCCTGTTCACCTAACTACTAACCGTGCAATGTTTGCTTTCACAATTTATGTTCACTTAATATCTAGGCAATTCCATTGTCATGGGTGTGACCATCAGAGAGCTTCTAAAGAATATATTATCAAAACCTCACATAGCAACTTT